>SNQJ01S0148542.1:0-23556 GCA_010110895.2 Picea sitchensis | reverse complement strand
TCAAACATTGGTGGGAAACTTACTGAGAGCAAATTTCCATAGAGGATTCTAGAATATATGGGGTCGATCCCACTTGGGATTGTTTTGTGGATGCAGCCAAGGAACTATATTACCCTGTTGGAAACTATGACGACTAGTACATGAGATGGAATACACTACAGAAAGAGAGGGTCCAAGAAATGTCAGAGTTCACCAATACCTTCCATACCTTGCGCACCAATATGGGTATAAAAGACTCCGAGTGAAATCTAGTTCTGAAATACTGTGGGGCTCTACACAGATGCATCCAAACGGAAATGGATTTTTTGGACATCTCATCACTGGGTGTTTCTTATTAATATGTTTTTAAAATCAAGAAGAAATTTAAGCACCATAACAAGTGGGATTTCAATTCTGCAAATACGCAAAAACCAAAGTATGGTAAAGACGAGCCTAACAACCAGCTTTCAGAAAACCATTCCAAGCCACAAGAAAACAAGGGTAATGGAAATACAAAGAAGGACACTGGAAAATGGTGTGATTTCCACAAAGCCCCTGGAAAAACACCGATGAATGTCGCTCAAAAAATTCAATGGTGTCCCAGATCAAAGACAAAGAGTCTAACCCTGATTCATAAGATGATTCATAAAATACTAGTAGAAGACAAATCATCGATGTAGACCCCATTGTTATTTTCGCGACCACAAAAATTAAACTAGAAGAACCAGTAGATCATTAAGAGGGGGAGCGCCTTTTTCATTCATAGATGTGGGTGAAGGGGACCTCGTTGCATTTTATTTTTTATAGCAGAAGCCAGAAGAACCTCCTCTCATCAGAGGTCATCAAACAGTTGGGATTGTTGAGAATACCACACCCGCAACCATACAACATTGGGTGGCTTCACAAGGGACGAGATCTTCGTGCCAGCCAACAGTGCCTATTTTCTTACAGAAACCAACCCTTCAAGGATGAGGTATTATTTGATGTTTCCCTTATAGATGTCTTTGATGATCTCTTGGGCCAACCATATATGTGGAAGTGCCATGCTATTTATGAGTCTCGACCACAAAGTGTCATTTTTACTCTAGGGGTCATCTCTACAGGATATCAGAGGTAGTTTTGACTATTTTCCCACCTAAACAGTGCCACAAGGTAGTATCTCATACCAAGAAATTCTACTTCTTCACAATCTATTCAAAAGGTGAATAGAAGTGCACTACAACCATTGCAGTGTTAGTCTAAGCACCTTCTATCCAATAGAAGCAGGTCGAAAATATTGCAACAAAGCGTAAAGATTCCTTATGCACACATCCATCTCATGTAGCCAGAATGGTTGAGCATATTCAACACCACCAACAATAGGTTCTTGAAATCCTTCCACAAACCAAGAAACACAACGTCTCCAACAAGACAAACAACTCACCAAGCCTCAGATTCAACAATCATTTTCCCCTCTCCCCCGGGAACTCAACACATTGGAGACCATTTCTTCCTAAGGAGGGAGTATTTATCCAGGTGAATATTGGTGGCCACCCACCTATTCCAACTACCACAAAACATTCTTCTGGAAACTTACTATTTTTAGCAGGTTTTCGACTCCTAAACTTCCAAGGGAATTTTGAGGGACTAAATGAAGTTTTTTCGGGATCGAGCACCTCAATAATAAACAAAGGATTTGAATTAGCCCCCAAAATGAATCTCTTCAGTGATACCTTTCCAACTAGCTATCGTGTTCCCCAAACATAGATCGTATGCCAAAGTTACACCCCCGGGAAGTTGATACACCAAACTACCCAAAACGAGGTCCACAAAATTGCTGGATTTTCATTTTCTAGGGTTATGGTTTTGGATTTTCTTTATGTTGAAAAGGCCTTTAGAGCCTCATATTAATCCATCTTCCTACGAATGTGAATATTCATCACATCTCTTCTTAGAGATAAGTTTCCATCATTCTAGCGAGTCTTTCACTCTATATTTCTACAGTTTTGTACATTTCGGTCATTAATAGAAAGTGTGTATCATTGTATCTCTTTGTTTATGGTTTCATATCTAATATATTTATGTTATATTATTGGATACTTGAGATATCTTTGTATATTTATTTATTATATCTCTGCTCTCATTTCGTGCTAAAAATAATCTGGATCAATGGTATCAGAGCAAGCTACTCTTGATCATTTTTTTCAGTGCATGTCCCCAACGAATTCTGAGTATAGAAATTTGTGTCTTGAGTTTGTCTCTCTTGAGGACAATTGCTTTCGCGCACCCAATAAACCCTCCATAGAAGAAGGAAATGAAAACGAAAGAGTAGATGATTATATTAATATGTTTCTTAAGCAAGCTATCACGCGACAGAGGGAAAAATGATGTAGAATTTTTCCCACATCCTTCAACACCTACCAATAACAACATGCATGTATTCATCAAGCAGCCACTTTGGAGGCATCTCTCCTTTCAAGTTACAAGTTAATTTTTACATTCCCATATTTGAAGGACAATAGATGTGGATGTCCTAGAAAAATGGTTGAATCTGCTAGAAGGTTATTTCTATGTTCATAATTTCTCCAACAGGGAAAATATCACCTTCACACTCCTTAAGGCTCTCCCCCATGTCAAACATTGGTGGTAAACTTACTAGGAGAAAAGTTCCATAGATCAATCTCGAATATATGGGGCTGAGCCCACTTGGGATTTTTTTGTGGATGTGCTCAAGGAACAATATTAGCATGTTGGCAACTATGACGACCAATACTTGAGATGGACCACACTGCGACAAGAGAGGGTCCAAGCAGTTCTGGATTTCACTAATACCTTCTGTACCTTACGCACCAAGATGGGTATGAAATACTCTGAGTGACATATGATTCTGAAATAATGTGGGGCTCTACACAGATGCATCCAAACATAAATATATTTTCTCGACATCTCATCATTGGGTATTTCTTATCGATATGTTGTTAAAATTGAGCAAAAATTTAAACACCATAACAAGCAGGAGTTTGGGTCTGCAAATATGAAACAACCAAAGTATGTTAAAGACAACCCTAGCAACCAGCCTTCAGAAAACCAGTCCAAGCCACAGGAAAAGAAGGGAAACGGAAAGATGAAGAAGGACACTGGAAAATGGTGTGATTTCCACAAAATCCCCTAGCACAACACCGATGAATGTCACTCAAAATAGTCATTGGACATCAATCTAAAATAGAAGGATTCAAACCATGATTCATAATCTTATTTAGAAAATACTAGTATAAGACAGATCATCAATGTAGACCCACTCCTATTTTCATGACCGCAACAATTCAACCAGAGGAACGAGCAGATCCTGAAGAGGGGTAGTGCCTTTTTCATACACAGATGTGGGTGAAGGGAACCCCATTGCATTTTATTGTTGATAGAGGAAGACATAAAAACCTCATCTCAGTAGAGTTTGTCAAATAGTTGGAATTGTTGACAACACCACACCCATAGCCATACAACATCAGGTGGCTTCACCAAGGACGAGATATTCATGTCAGCTAGCAGTGTTGATTTTCATAAGGAATCCATCCCTTCAAGGATGAGGTATTATGTGATGTTTCCCCACTGGATATTTGTGATGTTCTCTTGGGACATCCATATATGTGGAAGTGTCATTCTATTTATGAGTCTCGACCCTGTAGTGTCATTGTTACTATGGGGGGTCATCTCTACAGGATACCAGAGGTAGTTACGAGTGTTTTCCCACCTAAACAGTGTCCAAGGTAGTATCTCATACTACAAAATTTAGCTTCTTCACAATCTATTCAAAAGGTGAACAAAAATACACTACAACTATTGCAGCCTTGGTCCAAGCACCTTTTATCCAACAAAAGTAGGTCGAAAAGATTGTAGGAAAGCACAAAGATTCATTCTACATACAATCATTTGATGTATCCTGACTGGTTGAACATATTCAACATCACCAATAATAGGTTCATGACATCCTTCCACAAACCAAGTAGCACAACGTCTCTAGCAAGGAAAACAACTCACCAAGCTTCAAATTTAGCAATTGCTTTCCCCTCTCTCCCAGGAATTCAATGCAATGGAGACCACTTCCTAAAGATGGAGGTTTTATCTAGGTGGATATTGATGCCCACCCACCTATTCCAACTGACACAAAACATTCTTCTGACAAATTACTATCTTTAGCAGGTTTTTGGTTCCTAAACTTTTAGTGCCATTTTGAGGACCTAAATGAATTTTTTTGGGGATCAAGCACCTCAATGATGGCCAAAGTTTCTCATTGAGCCCCCAAACTGAATCTTCTCAATGATAACTTTCCAATGATCTATTGTTCTCCCCAAATAGAGATTGTATGCCAAAGTTACGCCCCCAGAAAGTTGATACACCAAACTACCCAAAACGGGGTCCACAAAATTGTTGGCTTTTCATATTCTAGGGTTAGGATTTGGGATTTTGTTTATGTTAAAAATTCCTTTAGAGCCTCATTCTAATCCATATTCTTATTAATTTGAGTAGCCATCACATCTCTTCTCAGAGATAAGTTGCCACCATTCTAGTGATTCTTTCACTCTATCTACAGTTTTGTACATTTCGATTATTAATAGAAATTGTGTATTATTGTATCTTTGTGTTTATGGTTTCATCTCTGATATATTTATGTTATATTATTGGATATCCAAGATATCTCTATATATTTATTTATTATATCTCCGATCTCATTCCATGCTGAAAATAATCTGGATCATTTAGCCCCATGGGAATGGTCAAGGAAGGGGTTTCCTAAACCAAAAAATAAATAGAAGAAGGCGTATGGGTAAAGGATTACTTTTGAACTATGTCCTTGTAATATAGCCCACTCAGAATACCTGAAACTTCATCACTATGGATACACATGGAAAAAACATTAGGGGGGGCATTCAAGGTATATCTACAGATCCCAATATTTGCCAATATAGTTGTAGACCTACACAACACCATTTTTGGACACAAAGGAAACTAGAAGGTATTGGAAGATACATAGAATACAATATGTGAATATAAGTTTAAACCCTATTTGTGATCACCTTGCATAGGAGAGGCATTTTAACCAATGTAGAAATATTAATATTTGTTAAAACACACACTGACACTGAGAGGGGGGGGTGAATTAGTGTCAAGAACGCTTGATTACTTTTCACACTTTCATAGATTAACTGAATAAGATATATGTAGTTCAATTAATTACTCATAAACATGAATACAAAACATTGTATGAAGTAGATAAAATATATTTATTTTATTTATTTAAATTTAATGAATACAAATAAAGTCAATCCTTTAATATATTCAACTTATATTGAATATGAGAGATCCAACTCTCTAATACAAGACCCAGCTTGTAGTTCTCAGATCCAACTGAGAAATGAGGAATCCAACCCTCATAACAAGACCCAACTTGTTTATCTCAGATCCAACTGAGATGTGAGGAATCTAACCCTCATAACAAGACTCAACTTGTAAACAAGAACCAACCTGATAGAATGAACTTTCATTCAATCCATTCTATATATATATATATACACCCTTATATTCACCTCCTCTTCTGGTTTATATAGTATTTCAATAGGTATAGGATTGAACCATTGTGTCTTTTTGACATTAACCATTACACCTCTTCATTTAATTTTAACATAAATAATCTTTTCCTTTTATTCATTGATTTATCGTGTAAGTTTCTCAATTTAATTAGAAGACTAATATTGATTCAAACTTTATCCTCGTTAGTTGATCACATATATGGATTGACTCATTATATCGTTCACATGCTTCTGTTGCATCCCTAGTTCGCCAACATATCCTATTTGAGCTTATTGGCTCTTTTTATCGTTATGGTGTTCCACAAGCCCCTAATTGTTTACAAAAATCAAATTCTACGAAGGTTCTTTCTTCAGCCCAATGTTCAAATGACTGCGGGCTCAAAACCACGGGATTATTCATTTAAGCGTTGCTCCTAGTGCCTCTTCTTTCATCCTTATTCATCTATCACGAGACTAGTGTTGGAACCAAGTCCTATGGACCTTGACCTTCTTCTATTATTTTGGAGTAATAATTCTCGAAGTAAACTTCGTCGAAGTACATGTAAGCACTCCATGTTGACATTATTCGTCATATTCCCTTAGGCTAGGAACTAAAGGCTTAACTCATTTTTTTGTGTAGTAGGCTAGGAACTAAAGGCTTAACTCATTTTTTTTCGTGTAGTTATTGAACTTGGCCCTCGATTTTCTTAAGAACCTTCACATGAACAAAAGCTAGGACTGTAGACTTAGGCAATAGGATCTTCGACTCTCTAGGTATTCATCTCTCCATGTATTCAAGATTGTTGGACTATGAAATACTTGTATTTTTCCAAAGTTTGACCTTCCGAAGTGGATAGCAATAGTGGGGAACTGGTTGTTGTCAATTGTTAGTAATCCTTACATTATCCTTCCATTGTAGTTGATCAAACAGTCAAGAAATATTCATGAGGATCTTAGATCAACTACCAGTGTTATTTCGTGACTTCATTCTTCGGCGATTCAGTATTTTTTGTTGGTAGAAGAATTTGGAAATCCTCAGCGGCTATAATTATAGAGTGACGTCTCATACTGATGTCACCTGGGTTCACATGTATCCATAGTATGTGTGCCATGTGTCACCTTGATTCGTGACTTTTCACAAACCTTATGTGCCAAATGGACCTTGAAACTTGTCACCAGTTGATTGGGCCATGTTTCATATTTGTCTTCTGCCACATGTCTCCCTCCTAGATCATGGCTCTAGCATGCTTGATCTAATAGCTCATATTTCTCACAAATTTATTCCCTCGAACTGATGGTTCGCTAGATATTGGGACTTCAGCACACCGAGACTTTAGGATATTACGACTCCAATGCTTTTCAACTCCCCCAGATTTATACCTATCGAATAAGTCATAAAACAATGGTGATCGATTGTTGTCGGTTAACACCTCATGCTAGCTTAATCCAATAGCTGAGATTTTAATCTCCTGGATCTGACAACTAAAGTGACTCTGTATATTATTTTAACACTTCCAATGAACTAAATCCCATGTGTTCATGTCGATGTGGAACTAATTGAGTGGCTGCCACTTCGGCACTTCGTGGATTTTCCTAGTCTCCTGTAATCACCAAAGTAATGAAGTTCTGAAGTCTCAAAACTTACATTATCCTTCCACTTAGCTTCAATCAATAGTCAACGAGATTTCCCATCTATTCCTTTGATCCGACGATTGACAGGAGTTCCTGAATTCGGGGCTTCAACCTTCGGGTATTCTTTACATGATTCAGACTCCTTTTTGTTGGAGTGGTTAGTGTCAAAGCTGACTACTTGATCCAACGGCTGAGAGCTCACCTGAATATCCTTCTTGATCCAACGGTTGGCATTACTTCGTGATTGACACTTTTTAACTTAGTTCTCATAATCGCCAAAGTGGCAAACCTCTGAAGTCCCGAAGTTTTCTATCTCCTTCTTGATTCAATGGCTGAGAACTCACTTGAAGTTCTCCATGCGATATGACGATTCTTTTTTAGTAACTTTCGATCAATGGCTATAATTGATCTGATGGTTGTGATTACTCTAGAAATTTGAATGGCCGATTAGGATTCCACGATCTTTCACAATGGATTCTTATGTGTAGGCTCCAGCTTCTGTGCGATCTGAGGGTCTAGGATTGTCCCAAGAAATACATAAACAGACATGATTCCTCCTTGTTTCTTCTCTAGATTACTATGGGTATTTCGATCAGGATACCACTTTTGCAATGAACTCTTCCTTCTAATATTTCCTTCATCCTTTTCAAAGACCTTAACATTGTGTTCTATGATTTTGTGTGTGTATTCTTTGTAGAATTTCCCTGCTATCTCTCTTGAGCTTTAAGAACATAGGATCATTTTTTATCTTATCATGATCAACAATGATCATGAATTTCTTTTGCCCCAAGGTAATCTTCCTCTACCCCAAGGAATCTTCATTTTTCTTTGATTATTGTACATGTTTGACTCATGTTTCCATCAATGAAAACACACAATCAATAATGCCAACAATATTAATATTGAAAAAATAATATATTAAAAATAATGTTACTATCAATAATATTGATAACCCCAAGGGTTATTTCAAGTGGTTTGACTTGTCATGTTGAAGCCACATTATCCCAAAAAAACATGAGGATGAATCCACCTTATGTTGACTCAATAATTCATCACCAACTATAAAATCTTGAAAAGTATTGCAAATCCTATATATATATATGTAATGAAATAATAATAGGTGGGGTCCCCTAGGAGAAAACACACTAAAGTGACTACTTCCATACATAACATTTCCTTCAGCGTGTTGGCAAATCATAATTTGTAGTTGTGGCATTATTTCAGTTATAGTTCTTCGAAGCAATGGCATATTGATTCAAAGTTCTTGTGGTGTTTATCAATACACAGGTTTGGATGATGCAAAATGTTTGTTTTCATTAAGTGTGATGTATGATAGTTTGCGAAAAACTCAAGTTATGGTAACCATGTTCACCTCTCAGCATCATGGAAGCATTAATATGGCACTCGTGAAATTATTTAAAAATAAAATGGTTTGTTGTGATATTATATGCCTAGTGAAAAATAAAATCTTATTTCCTATACTATGACATTCAATTCATACTAAGTTTAAATATTTGAGAGATATAAAATTTTAAAAGTTTATATAGTTTATATGGTTTTCTTTTTTGTGTGTGTGTGTGTGTGACATTATTCATATGGCAATGAACAATGCAAGAAATATTGTCAAGACATGTCAAGGTGAAGTTTTGTTTTTACAAACTTTAGAGTATATGGTTGTTTGGGGCATACAATTTAATTGGGATGATACATANGTGTGTGTGTGTGTGACATTATTCATATGGCAATGAACAATGCAAGAAATATTGTCAAGACATGTCAAGGTGAAGTTTTGTTTTTACAAACTTTAGAGTATATGGTTGTTTGGGGCATACAATTTAATTGGGATGATACATATGGTTATGTTATACACAAAGGTATAAGCATTGGCCTATTCATATAGATAAACATGTTGATATGGATATCATAGTGTAAAACATTGAAGTGATATGTTGGAGGTAACATTTAATTGGAATAATGCATAGCATAAGTTTCAAGGTTTATATGGTTTCATTTGTGACAAGGTTTAAGTGTTAATATGGAATAACATTGATGCAATATGTTGAGTTTGGAATATATGTAAAGTGTGGTTGGAATATCTATGTGATGGGTTGGATATGAATTGAATGGATAGGATGTGGTCATTAACTCCCATAGGCCCATGCTTTAAAACCTCTTATTGCTTGGGTTAATGGTCATTTCATTTGTTTTGGTATGGGGAGGAAGCATTTCATCTTGGCTTCGAGAAACCCTACTCATGTTGGTTGTTTCAATTGTCTCGGCCTTTATTGTTGGTAAATAAGAACTCTTGGACAAGGTATGTACTCACTAGTCTATGAAACATATTCTACATAAGTTTTGTGTGTTAATGAGGTAGCAATGGCTCTAACCTTGATTGGTAATGAGTGTGTATGTTTCTTTTCCCTGGTTTTCACGCATGCAAATAGAATTTTTAAATGTTGCTCGATTTTTTTCTTGCAAAAGAAAGAATATTTTGTTACTCGATGTTGTTGCATGCATTATTCCTTTCAAATTCACACTTTCATTTTCCATTTGCCTAAAAGATTTGTTTGAAAAATAGTGGGTTTTGGAAGAAAAATGAATGATGGGTCAAACTAATTTATTTAATAACTAATATGTGCTATGTATTGACCTGGGTTCGAATTAAAATTCATATGGTTTTCCCACTGTTGATATGTTGATGCAACCAACATTCAAAAATATTCTTCATTTATTTATCTTGTTGAGTCTAGGTCATGAGTTAAACCCATGTCTGCATAATGGATAATTGTTAGTTTTTGGCTTTGGTTTTAATTTGGATATAGTTTTTTCACTGTTACAATTTTTTTACAACCAACATTTATATTACTTGAACCATTTTCATATTTTTTGAGTTTGTTACTCAAGTTCAAACCTGGACTTGTAAGTGTTTATTTCAAATAAGAATGAGAATATCGCATTGGTAGTCTACTTTGTTACATGGGTTTAAATGTT
The DNA here is from genome assembly GCA_010110895.2 of Picea sitchensis. Lineage (NCBI taxonomy): Eukaryota > Viridiplantae > Streptophyta > Pinopsida > Pinales > Pinaceae > Picea > Picea sitchensis. The sequence goes on along the minus strand of SNQJ01S0148542.1, from coordinate 13,411 downwards.
AGTCATATGTGTTAAATGGCTATATGGGCATGCAATTTCGATGGAGGTGATGCTCTTTACAACCACGCCATGCTCATTTTAAACCTCAATCTTGGGCTTGAGTTCATAAAGATTCAAGAAAATTTCCGTAGAAATTTATTACTGCAAACATGGCTTTAAAGCTCGTTATGATTTTTAGCTCCTAGGGTACCTCTTCATCATTCCAATAATATTATGGAACATATAGAGGAATGACATTTTATTTTTGATATATTTGAAAAATGTCTAGTCCATTTTTTCTAGCGTGTTTCTCGACCCAAAGGATGTTTTGTACAAGTTTTGTGACTTGACTCAACCAAAATCGAAACCGAATACTTGTATTGCTCACATTGATGAATGAAGTTAAATTTGGCATGAATGACTCGGAAATATAAACTTTTGAAGTCTGCGGTCAATGGAAACACATAATATGGTTGTTGGTATTCCTAAATTTTTTCCACCTAATGGAATCTGTAGAGGATGTGTGATGGTTAAGAATCATCAAGCACCATTCAACTATGTAAAAGCATGGAAAGCACAAAATCTCATGGAGCTGGTTCATAGTGATCTATGTTTCATCAATATACCTTCCTTGGGAGGTGAAAGGTATATTTTGACCTTTATTGATGATCTCTCTTGATTAATCTGGGTTTATTTCCTAAAAAGTAAGCATCATGTTTTTGAAAAGTTTAAAGAATTTAGGGCCTTTACTGAAAATAATAATGGTTGAACCATCAAGTGCCTGATAGAAAACAATGGTGGTGAGTATGTGAATCAACCCTTTGAATAATACCTTGTTCAATATGGTATCAAATGGAAGCGATCGGTACCTCATACTCCTCAATAGAATGGTGTTTTAGAACGTAATAATTGGTCATTAGTCGATATGGCTAGATGTATTTTACAAAAAAAAAAAAATCCACCTCACTTCTAGGATGAAGTTTTTTATTTTGAAAATATCTCCTGAATCGTATTTTGACTAAAGCTTTCAATTATGTGACTCCAATCAAATGATGGTGTGGAAGAAATCCCTCACTTGTACACCTTCACGTCTTTGTATGTATTGCTTGGGCTCATATTCCAGGTGATTGTAAGAAGAAACTATATGCAAAGATTCATGAATACATCATGATGAGAAAACTTAAAGATTATAAATCCTATCGATTGTTTGATATTTTCCAAAGACAAATCATCATCAGAAGAAATATGTGGTTTGATGAGAAGTATTATGACATTAAGTTGTTGAATTCTTCCTCTGGTTTACTACAATATGGTCCCTTTGATGTTTTTTTTGACAATAGCTTAACTATTCCATTTTTCAGTCCTTTGACTAGACATTTGAACTATGTCCTTGTTTCAACTGGGTCGTCGATCTTTGTTCTTGAGTCGACGGGTCAGTCGATTTCTATTTCGACTAGTCCTCCATATTCTTCGATTGAAATTGTTCTTTCCTCTGATCAACTTTGTGCAATGGATATTAGTTCACCCCTTTATTTCCTCCCTAGATGGGTTACTAAGAAAATTGAAGTTTATGGTTCAGATGTCGATAATATTTCTTCAAGCCAACTAACTAGAATTTAGAAGCATCATACCAACATTTATTTCATGACTCATGATATTTAAACTTGTGATATTGTTACATACTCAAATGAAAAATGAGAACTTGAATGGGAGTAGGATATGCTGACTAAGATGGCTTCCCTACTGAAGAATCATACTTGGGATTTTGTTCCTCAACCTCAAAGGAAGAAGATTGTGAAATTTCAATGGATATAGAAGACAAAATTTACCTCTGAAGGTGTTTTTGAGCATCATAAAGATCAAATGGTTGTGAAAGGTTTCTCCCAAAAATAAGACATCGACTGCACTGATACCTTTTCCCCTATTGCAAACATGAAATCTGTTCAGCTGATTCTTTCCCTTTCTACTCATTTTGGATGGCAACTTCATCAGATGGATGTGCAAAGTTCCTTTCTTCATGGAAACCTATCTAGAAAAAAAATTCATGCAACAGTCTCATGGTTTTGTGATAGGTTCTACTCTCATTTTTTGACTTCAAATGTCTCTTTATGGTTTAAATAAATCTCACAAATCTTGGCATGCTAAGATCGACTGCTCCTTTCTCAATCTTGGTTTCAAACATTGTGAAATTGATCACATCTTATATGTACTCCATACTCATGTAGATATATTGAGTATTGGTGTATATGTCGATGACCTTTTCATAAATATAAATAACATTAATCTCATTCTTAGATTGAACAAACAACTTGTTGACTCCTTTGACATGACAAATCTTGGTATTATGCACTATATTTTGGGTCTCCAAGTATTACCTTTGTCTCATGGTTTATTCATTTCTCAATCTAAATATGTAATGGATCTCTTGACACATTTTAAAATGGAATAATGTAAGTCGTGTGATACTCCTTTTTAGACTAGAGTAAATATTAGTAAAACTTGTTAGTATCCCAAATTTGATGCTACTCTCTATCAACAACTAGTCGACAGTCTTATTTATCTCACTCATAGTTGACCTAAAATTTTCTTTGTTGTTAGTTTGGTTTATCAGTTTATGCAAGATGTCGAGTAAACCCACTGGAAAGATGTCGAAATAATTTTTCGTTATCTCAAGGGTAAAAATCATCTTGGTATCAAATATTATCAAAGTTCGAATTCATTAGTTCGTTTCACTAATTCTAATAGAGAAGACAAGAATGAGATTTAAAGTCCACCTCCAACTATTTGTTTCACTTCATCACTGGACTATTTGTTTGGTCGTGAAAGAAACAAAACGTAGTCTCTTTATTAAATATAGAAGCATATTATTTTGGCACTGTTCATGCAAGAACTGAGGCAGTATGGTTTTCGACATCTATTGAGTGAAATTGGGTTTTCTATACAAACCTTGAATACACTCTACTATGATAATCACAGTGCAATTCAAGTTGCTAACAATCCTATTTCACAAAGTAAAGTGAATCATGTCAAGCTCCATGCTCATTATTTTAGAAATTTAGTTCAAGAGAAAGTTGTCACTCAAGTCTACTATAGAACGAACGATCAGATTGTTGATATATTTACCAAATCCTTTTATGAAGCCAATTTTGTCAAGAATCGTATTATGCTTGGGATTCAGGAAGCTGCAATTATGGGGGGGTATCCTACTAACTCAATTTCACCACTTGAATATCTAGATCCATGTTGATGAGGGTTTGTTGGAACCTCAATTTTTGATGGTTCATCACACTTCTCTTGGAACTAGTCAGATGGGAGATCGATCAAAATTTGACATCAATCGGTCAAGTAGTTGATTAACCTTTCAGTTAGATAGTCGAATAGCAATCAAATATAGTTGATCGATGGATTGACCAACCGAACAATCGAATTCAAGTTTGATGCATATATTATCAAGTCGAACAAATTTGATGATCCAACCAAACAATGCAGATTTGATGGAGTCAACTCTAACAAACAACGGTTGTATGTGGACAAGATCTTCCTGATTTCAAGGAAGTTGGTTAGATATTGAGGCTATAAATAAAGAACCTAATGGGTTATTCATAAGTGTGTTTAATAATTTTGAAAATGTTCAACATGAATTTTGATGTTTTAATCACAATGTGTTGTGCTTAAGTGTTGTAACAATGTCTTTAGACACTACTGATCCTCTATGAAGTTATTCCTCTTTGGTTATCTTCTATATTATGTTATTTCTTTTGTATCAGGTTACACCTAATCCCCAACACTTCAAACTAAGGACCATTGATGAGGCCTATGTTCAAGAATGATATATGGAGAACATAGTCCATAATAAAGGAAAAACAAGTGTTCTAAATAGAAATACCACCAAGATGCTTCCAAGGAGTGGAAGAAGAAGTGGAAATCAAAATACAAGAATATGACATCCACTTCAAATCAGTGAAAGAATCCAAACAACCAATGCAACCATTGCAATATTGATGGTCACACTAAAGATAAGTGTTGGAAGCTACATCCAGAGTTTAATAAAAATAACCATAAGAAGGATGACAAGAAGAAAACCATGATAAGAAAGGATTTGAGAAACTAGGTAGAGATTAGCTCAGGTCTGGATGAAAATATTTTTGTTCACTTCAGTGTAAAAGGAGGTGAATATGAGTATATTTCATCATAAGGAAGAGAAGGTGATGACAAAACTCTCCCATATTAAGATCTAGTTCAAAAGGACCAACACAGATGCTCTATTCACTTCTAGTTCATGGCTTAGTCTCATAGTAAATGATCAAGTAAAAAATATTGGGTTGGAGGTTCATGATCATCCAATCCCATATCCATTAGGATGGGTGAATAAGGATTCAAAAGACAAATTCACTAAACAGTGTAAGATCAAGTTTGTTGTATGTGCATATTTTATTGATGAAGTGGAATTATATGTATAACCCCTTGATGTGTGTGGTGTAGTATTTGAAATCCCATACATATATATAAGAGATGCAATCTCATGCGAAGAGAAAACCAACAATTTATGATCAAGGATGGGAAGCCATACATGATCAATGCACAAAAAGGTAAGTCAAAGATATTTTTAGTAAGAACTAACCAAGCCAAAAATTTGATCATTTCTAGTAAGAAGTATGTATTTTTTTTCTTAAGAGAGACTCAAGTAATGGAGGAATCAGTAAGAGTAAAGGCATCCATGGAAGGATGAACAAAAGATAAGAAACAAAAGTTGGAGGAGTTGTTGTGCGAATATAGGGGAGTGTTATAGAATCCTAAAGGGATTCCACCTAAGAGGGAAGTGGAGCATGAGATACAGTTGTTTCTTGACTCACCATTACCAAATATTGGGTTGTATAGACAATTTGTTTTGGAAGAAGTTAAATGAAGAAATAATTGTAGCAGTTTCTGGTGTAGGGAGTTATTCCACCAAGCACCTCACCTTATGGGTCACCTATCATCATAGTACCCAAGAAGTATGGGACTTGGAAAATGTGTATCAACTATAGATATTTGAACAATATCACATTAAAGAAGCAATACCCTCTTCCCAGGATTGATGATTTGTTAGATCAATTGCAGCAATAAACGTAATTCACCAAGTTGGATTTCTAATCAGGATACCATAGGTACACTTTAGAACAAGACACTTGGAAGAATACCTTGAAGACAAGGAAAGGTATGTATGAATGGTTGGTCATGCCTTTTGTTTTATGTAATGTACCAACTACATTTATACAATTGATGAATGATGTATTGCGTCCCTATGTAGATTCATTTGTAATAGTCTATTTGGATGAGATATTGGTTTATATATCTATCTAGGAGGAGCACATATCACATATCGTGTAGGGGTTAGAGACTCTAAAAAAGCATCAATTGCTAGAAAATATCAATAAATGTGAGTTTGATCAACAATGATTGGTGTAGTTGGGGTATGTGATTGGTGGAGGGGAACTCAAGATAGTTCCTGCAAATATGGAGGCCATCATGAAGTGGCATGTTCCTACAAATGTCATTGAAGTTAGGAGTTTCTTTTGGGAATAACAATATCTATGGAATTTCATAGAATCCATTTTAGTGGTATCTACACCGCTCCACACCATAACAACCAGTGGTAAGCATTTCCAGTGGGGAGGGGGGGGGTGGAATTAGCAGAAATATTACGATGAACTAAAATGAAATATCAATCAAGCACCATTTCTCTCATTTCCTAAATTGCAAAATCATTTTGAAGTGGAGACAGATGCAAGTGGGTATGTTATGGGAGTAGTTTGGATGCAAGGAGGTAAGTCTATATGCTATCATTCTGAGATGTTTCACGGGGTATTCTTGAACTACCCTACACATGATAATGAAATATATGCCCGAGTTAAAATTGTTAAGAAGTGGAAGCACTATCTAATGGGAAAGGAAACCATTATTCACATTGATCACCAGTTGTTGTAGTATTTTTAAGCCTAGAGTAAGATTCAACAAACTAAGCATTAGAAGTGAATGGGGTTTCTACAAAAAATTTATCTAGTCATCAAGTATAAGAATGAAAACACTAATATGTTGGGAGACATGCTTTCAATGCCACCCACATCCAATATTACATATTCAGGAGCTCTTATGCTCATGGATCCTTTTACCCGTGATGCATACACAAAAGATGATGACTTTTGAGAGGTTAAGAAATATGTGTTTTTTTATTGCTAGTCAAAAGACCATCAAAGAAAAATAAGTAGAAAGCATGTTTTTTGAATGGGTCTAGGTGCACTTTTGGATACCAAGGAGTGTCATATAATATAGGGATATCAAATTTCTTAATGCCTTGTAAACTACACTTTGGGAGAATATGGAAACAAAGTTGAAGATATCTACAACATTCCATACATAAATAGATCGTTCGACATAAGTAGTCAACATGAAGTTGGTACAAATTTTGAGGGGTTACAATCAGAAGCATCCAAAGAATTGAAATGAAAATATGATCTACATTCAACACTCTTATAATAGATAAATCCATACTTCTATTGGTAAGTCCCCTTTTGAAACTTTCTTTGGATATTTTCCACCTTCTCCCTTGGGTGTTGTTAATGGACAACAAGGGAGAGTGAGGGAAGACATCATGAGAGAAGAGTTGAACGTAGAGAATTTTGTTGAAAATATTAGTCAGATCCATTTTTCAAGTACAAGATATGTTGAAGAAGTCACATGAGAGGTAAAAGGCATGACGTGATCAACATAGAACAAAAAAATCATACAAAGTGGGATTTAGAGTTTGGTTACATATAAACGAGGAAATAATACATGGTCCTAGTAAGAAAATCAAGGTTATGCAATATGGCCTTTGTGGTCTTGGAAAATGTGGATGATAATTCCTACAGACTCAGTTTACCCCCATACAACACATTTATTAAATAGTGAATGTGGATAATATGGGAATCTATGAGCCTTCCAAGTTGGGTTAAGAAATTATGGAGTAGATCCTACCTACCATAGATGAAATAGCACTATAAGCTTGGGAAAAATTTGCAAAAGATACAATTTTTCAGAATACATCTAGAACTACCATACAGGGACAACATGACCTTTGGAAGATTGGGTTGAAAAGAAAATTTTCAGGCAAGGAAAAATGGTACTCCAAGGAGAAGGTAGAGAAAAAATTACTCACCTCATTTAGTAAAATATGTTTGGGATCAAAATCCTCCCAAAATGGGAAGGTATGATCCATATTGGATTTTTATACAAATTTTCATCTATGTTGGTACTTTATGGGTGTAAAACATGGAGGAACTGACTTGCAAATTCCATTTTGGCATAAAGTCCCAGTTTGGAGATTTAGGGTTCAGAACCTTCCAGATCCATTTTTAAGAACCAAATGGAATTATTTCGGGTCAAAACTTAACATCGATATCTCACATTCCTTTGATGTTATTCTACACATCGATACCTTTCCAACTATGAAAACATTACCTCAATCAGAGCATGTATGCGAAAATTATGTCTCACGCAAGTTGACCTACATTGTTGACCACTATGGTAGTGTACAAATCAGTTTCTTTTCTTTTAAACTTATAAATAGAGATAATTCAAACATAAATTTCACAAGAATCTATCTCCCAATTTTTATGGTCCCTATTATATCATACAACACATTGGATAGGTGGCCTACAAGTTGGTTCTTCTATCCCACTCGAAGATCCATTTAGTGTTTCATGTTTCATGTTTGAATAAAGTTGTGGGATTGAATTGAAAAGTGCATACCAACCTTATATAACTTGATGAATTAGGTTCCATTTGGCTCTAACTAAAAGAAATATTGCATACCATAGTGTCAATGWTTCCAGCTCACAATCATGGAAGTATTGATCTAGTGTAAACATATGCAACTATCAGATGCCAAATGAGAACCAACAACTATTCTACAACAATTTCCTCACCTTCAGMCTTGAGGAAAACACTGCTTTTGAATAGGAAGGACATGTTAGGGTCCCACCTTAACCCCATTACTTATGATACTTTATTTATGTATAAGGCCACCTTTTATTAATAAGGCCCAAATTAGTTAGYATGCCCTCATTATAAGTGGGCCCATAAATAGTTAAGAATTTCTATTGAGTAGAAGGTTATGTAATTTKTTATCAAGGCTTTATTKTATTTTGGAGATTTTCTTAGGTTTCCACCTTTAAGTGGAAATTGAACATAGATCTCTATTTTTATCATTGAAACRAGGTATGTTTTTTAGGGTTTATCTATTCTCTTGTGTTATTTGGTATTGYACTTTACATTCTATGTGATTTCTCTAGAGTTCTATGGTTAAGTACATTGAAAAATTTCTCTCATGTTTATACATGCCAAATAAATAAGATGAATCATCATAAAATATTCTTGTAGCTTCATCAAGGAGAAAATAACCATATATAATGTTGGTCACAAAAATGCTATGATTACCATCCAAACTTTTTAGTCTGAACACTCATTATGAAATCAAAATGGCCATGGTGTTTATGGATCCTAATCAAATTTTAACAATGGAAATTTTTAGATTCAAATTCAAATACATGGAATGGCGTTAAGCTGCTTCGCAAATTCAAATGGAAATCAATGTAGTGGCCCTGAAAGTTCCAACAATGACCAAGCTTAGATTCAAGTTCAAATTGTCCATAATGTTTGTTTGTATGTTTCCATCCCCTCAATAATTATCATTATTGATTAACCCCCTAATGATTAGAGATTGTGGATAGCCTGGTGGATGGCCATGGAAAATGGACCCATGCATATGGGATGGGCATGATCAATTTATAAGAGGGTAATAGTGAGTATAATTGAGTCATCCTTCCTAGAAGCTTATCTTACTCACTTTTAATTTTATGTATGTAATTAGGTGTACATAATCAATGGAATCCAACCTTCATTACAAATCCTGGATATTTCTCAAGTGATATGGAATGGGGGATGTGTTTGTTGTCTATTTTAAATTTATGTATGTAATTAAATGTACATAATAAATAGAATCTAACCTTCAGTACAAATCCTAGTATTTCTCATGTGACATGGGAGAACAATATCCACCACATTATGCAACATTGAATGCTACTTCCACTGGTATATCATGTTGTTTCTGGTGGTATATAGGCTGTCAGATTTGCTTCCTATTCAAATTTGACTGCTTATACCACCTACAACATAACAAGGTGATATTGGTCGACATGTGACATGTGATATGGAATGGGTATCAATGATCAAATTTGAATGGTTTTTCCTAATTTTAGTGAGAAGGGTATATACTCATGCAACCCTTTCATGATGAAAAGTTTCCAAAACAATTACATTTAATTTGACAAAAATAAATTAAGCTCACACTTCATTAAAATATGTGTTAAATAAAATATTGCATTTCCAATCAAATTTATCTCTAGTAAAGAAATCGGTAAAAACTAGACCATTGCCTACCTGGAAAATATCAAAATTATAACATCATCAAATAGATATTTAGTCAAAATTGAAAATGTAGATTCATAGAACAAAAAACTAGACCATTGCCTAGTAGATTCATAGTAAAGAAATCGGTAAAAACTAGACCATTGCCTACCTGGAAAATATCAAAATTATAACATCATCAAATAGATATTTAGTCAAAATTGAAAATGTAGATTCATAGAACAAAAAACTTTGTAAATTGTATTAATTCTTTTAAAAATGAAATAGTACATTATGTCTCCAAAACAAAGGTATACTTGAGTGTTTTACCCATCAGATTCCATCTATCCCCAACTCCAGTCTTTAAACCCGTAAACCCAAAAAGAATATCATGTAATACAACCATCCAAAAAACTTTTGGAAATTAACCCAAAAATTCTATTGTGTAAGACATTTGTCCAAAAAGAATTGGAAATTAACTGCCACCCCAAAAAGGATATTATGTAATACATCTGTCCAAAAAAAATTTGGAAGTTAACTACGACCTGTAACTTCAAATATATTGCACAATATTATGCAATGATTAAATGCAATATGTTTGAGAAAAGTTCCAAATACAAGATTCAAAAATATCGTTACTTATACATATGTATACAATTTCTGACAATTATAGATGACTATTCAGTGTATGATCTCATCTTGAAAAAAATGATGACAGGAAAAATATCTACTAATCCTTCAACAACAAATATGAAATCACCATAAATGAAAAAACTTAATCTCAAGATATGCATTTCACAAATTCCAAGTGATAACATGAATCGTGATCTAGGATTTTACATTAGCATGTAGTGGACAATGTATATGATCACAACAAAGATATTACCTTTCACTTATGCTCATAAACCCACCTATCACACATCATTAAATATGCAACCTCTCCATTAAAATGATTAGTTGGATTTGGATACAAAAAATTGAGGAAGAAACACTTCAAATACATTTATGAAATCTGAAATGAAAATAACCAAAAGGTAAGTATATTGACAAATTAGAAATTCATAAAATTTTGCAAAATATGTTGTTGGTGGAACACAATAAAACTTCAAAGATATTGTAGAAAAAACAAGTAAAAGTCAAATGGTCAAAAATTGAAAATTCACTTACCAAACATGGGACTCTAAGCTTGATTAATTACATCGAGGAAAACTGAACCAAATCCAAATGAAAAATTTATAAATGATATCAATATTTCGCAAACAAATATATATTTTGAGAATCCCAAAATATATTGTATTTGACAAATTACTACATAATAATGCAGTAAACACCAGTGTCAATTGATTGTGTGGCAAGAAATCATACTTACATATCATCAACATTGGGATGAAATATCTTATTGATGAAACACATAGATGCATATTTGTATGGATATACATCAGGTAACTCCACATGAATCGTTCAAATTCCTCCCTAATAAGGGCCTAAAAACAACGGATCAAGTAGGCGTTTTATTGTTGATTATTAGTGTAGGAATGGATAGATTCAACAAGTACACAAGCAAACATTTACAACCAAACTTGGAAATTCTATGTCAATCGTCAAATACTAATATTACAAGAAAACAATAATATATATTTTATTCTAGATTATCCAAAGACAAAACTAGACAATTAGCACATTTTTGTACTTCACCAACCATATTTTTTGTAACAAAAAATTTAAATAAATGAGAAGTGGTTCTGCCAAGTATTATGTAGGGTAATCCAATGATAATATTAAATGTTGAAACTTAAATTCACATTCTTCAAAATTACTAGATCGTATATCATTATAGATATGAATATATTTTCCTAGTGGAAGATGATTTTAAGCTTTCATATGTTTGCATTCATCATAAATAGTGTTTCAATCTACCTCATTTAGAGCATGAGGTGCAGTGAGAGAGAGAAACATTAATGCATCCAATTTTTCTAAATAAAGTATTGATCTATCATCATTTTTTATCCGATTGAATTTTGAGAAGCCTCTTTCATATGTTGTTGTGATAGTTGGAATAACAAGAATAGATTTCCATAATTGCATCAAACATGGAAATCCTTCAAACCATTCAATTTTGCCTCCACATAGATCCCATGCTCCAAACATATGTTTTTTTGGGGTATGATATATACATAAAACAAACAAATTCATCCATTTCACCCAAACATCTAGCACTATCCACAATAAGTGAGTCCCCAACACCTTATCCATCTTGTTTGAGAGTATCTCACATTAATATCCTCATAATAATTATGAGGAATAGACAACTTAGCAACATCAAATATAGGTAGATGTGTGAACGTTGCATTTAGAGAAGTCAATAACTTTCATTAAAAAAAAATTCCCAACAAAATGCAATCATCTATTGTCCCCAATCTTTGTGACTTTTACAAACTCTCAAATATCAATGCATGTACATGTACCATACCTTTGAAATATGCAAACTCAAGAGTTCCTTGCTAGGTTTTACTTAAAAAATATGATATGTGCATTCCACCTACCCCCAATATACCTCTTTAAATCACTTATGAAGTAAGCTAATAGTAATATCCAAAGTAATTCCAATAAATGTAATGTCAACATGATCCTCTTGGAACTTTTGATTAATGGTAATTAACTCAATATGCACATATACAAGTAAATGGATGCAAAATTGAATTTTAAATATTATTTCCAGATCATACATTTTTTCTCCCCTAACTCCCAATCCATTAACAAAATTGGCATGATCTCAACTAGTCTTTCCATGGCTTTGCCTCTAGAAATCCATCTAATGTGATGAATTTGTAGCAGTTCTAGCCTTGTTATTTGAAAGCAACGTCCAAGAGGCCCAAAAGAGCATTCAACTTCAAATGGAAAACAATGTTTCCATGGGCTTATGACATAAAATATTCTAAGGGTGTTAAAAGGATAAAGTGTTCATGGTGTATAAAATTTAAAATGGAAACTGCATTTGCTAAAGATGGAAGTACAAATCTTCAAGTTAGTGGTCTAAACATCCATGCAACATTAGATGCTCATAAATTTTATTTTCAAATTTTAAAGGGGGGAAGAAAATGCAATACTCTTCTAATATAATTCTCCCCTTCGCAGCATTCACCATTATCCCTACATGATCTCAAATTCCACCATTAACTCTACATGTTTACTAATTGGAAGAGTACTATGTTTTATTTCCCCCTCTAAAAGTTGCAAAGCAAATTTATGATCCTCTTATGTTGCAAGGATGTTTATACCACTAACTTTAAGCTTTGTACTTCGATCTTTAGCAAATGGAGTTTCCCTTTTAAATTTTAGACACCATGAACACTTTATCCTTTTAACACCATAACAATCTTTTATGACATAATACCATATAAATCTTGTCTTTCATTTGGACTTGAATCCTCTTTTGGGCATCTTGGATGTTGGTTCCTCTTTAAGAAGTTATACACTATCTAATTCATGGCCTTCAAATGGATGATCATATACTTCATTTTTGGAGTTTCATGGTTGATTAAAGCATTGAGGGATACATAATGCATCAACAAGTGAAACATTTTTTTATCCTTTCTAGGATGAACCATAGGTGACATTTTTCAATAATTTATACCTGTACACAATCAATAAAATAAAGAATACAAAAATACAAATTAAGTGGGAATAAAATTATTTGTATATAAAAGTATGCAAATAAGAATGTTCCCTACAACATGTTGCAAATATGAAAGAAAAATCCTAGTAATTGGTACTCTGTGTTACAAAATCAAAATAATGATGTATAATATGAAAGGAAAATCATAGTAATCGGTACTCAATTGGTTATCCAATATGTATTGTAATTTTCCTCTAAAATCGGTTTGATATCTATGAAGAAAATCAAAGTAGTCAAGAAGGATTGTGCACAGTTATGCATGTACCAAAATCTCTAAATGAGGTACATAGTTATGCATGTTCAAGGCATATTGATTATAGAATTTGACTT
>SNQJ01S0148541.1:0-29001 GCA_010110895.2 Picea sitchensis | reverse complement strand
AACATTAAAGATAAAGGAAACATTTGGAATTATTGTACATATTTTATGATGCATCATGGTTTAGCAGGGAAGTTGGTAGAGCATTTATTTTTTTAATGTCAAAGTCTCCATTTCCACATACACAATGTGGAAATAACATGGAAATCTGTCACGTCCAGATTGTATTAATTAGCCCCACATTCACTCCAACTAAAAATTATGCATGATCGTAAAATCAAGGCAAAAGTGAGTAGTTTTAAAGTCAAATGTGTATTCAATGTTATAAATGGGGGCACAAGTCTGTATATTGAAAATCCAAGGTGCATTCAATGTTATAAAATTATTTGTATATTTTTTAAGTTTTCGAGTTGAAAGATTTTTTAAGTTTTCGAGTTGAAAGATTGTTTGATAAATAAATTTTTTTGAAAATAATATTTTTTTTTTTTTTTTTAAGATAGTGTTTAAGGTAAATTTTAGGTTTTTAAAGGTTTAAAGTTATTATAATAATAAATTAATAATGAAAGTGAAATTAATGGTTAAGAATATGTGTTTCTTTTAAGAAATCACAAGTTCAAATCCAAATTAAAATAAAATTTTGAGTAGAAAGAACAACACTCCATCCCATAATTAACTCAATAAATAATATTTAGAAAAATTAAATATTTTTTATATTTTATTCTTAATTTAAAATGATAAAATGTAATGAGTTATTTTTAATTTTATAGTAATTTTATAAAAACAAATTAAAATTTATATATAATAAAATTTATATTTATTTTAAAATATTTTTTATTTTATTTATTGATATTTATAATATCAATCATAAAAATAAAATACTTAGTCATATTACTCTTGTAATTTTTTATTTAATTTCTAAAAAAATTAAAATAAAAAACATTTATCTTATAACACTTACACAAACATTTTCAAAAATCAAATTAAGAAAAAATTAACTCTTTAAACAAGCTTAACCCTCACCACACAAATATTTTACGATCACATCTTTTCTTTTTCATTATATTTCACATATTAAAAAATATAATTTGAAAAATCCTAATAAACACTATGCACAACTTTTTAGAGCATCCAATAAAAAAATCGTACTTATTAACTTAAAGTATAAACAAGGGTTGCATGGCAACACAGTCCCTGCCAAGTTAGTTGGGAAATACATGTTAAACAAAGCAGTAATGCAGGAAACTGTGAGGTGCCTTGACCTTGAACCACCTCTGAACATATTGTTAAGCAAAAACTCACCACAAAGAAAGCAGTCACGACGAATTCAGACTTCCACGAGGCCGCTATTGATAGTCAATTTTCCTGGTCAGATTCTGATGTCTGCCTGCTTGTTTAAAAGAATCGTCGGTATGGAAGCAGCTCAACGGTTTGGTGAATTATTAAAGCGACCATCAGTTCAATAAATGCCATCATTAAAAAGCAAAGAAACCCCACCCGAAAGCGAATTCTTATAGAGAATCAATTCTTGATTGTCCTTTGGGTTTCTTTGTACTCATTGGCATATCAACAAAACAATTAAACAACTTCATTGGCATATCAGTAAAACAATTAAAAACAATTAAACAACTTCAGCGAAGACAAACTGATTGAAAATCTTGCAATTTTCTTAATGTGATTGAAAAATATCTCAACATTTTTTTTTATATTTAACTAATTTTAATCAACTTACTTTCACTTGGGGCCACTTTGTTAGCGGAGATGGATTTCTACGTGTATCAGTCATGAAGCACAAGGTAAATTTGTATTTAAGGTGATTTTCATCTATCGCATAAACAAACTATCCCCATATTTTCAAGCTCTATATTTCATGGCACTTGGAGATCAGATTACAAGATTTAGTTGTTCTCTTATAAATACTTATCCATTTCAGAGTCAGTAGCCAATTACCCACAACCATTTCAGAATCAGTATCCAATTAATCACAAGAGAATGGATTGATGTTATTTCACAAGCATATAACAAAAGGATCTTCATGTTTATTAAACATCATTATTTTTCAGGCCAGTCCATGAGATATGCAAGCCTGATTTTGCAATGCCTTTGTTTTAAACAACAGTCTCGTCCAGCATAGTGTATTGCTTCATCACAGATTGGCAGACAACAAGGACCTCGTTAGATTTAAAGACAAAAGGTCTCGTCCACCTCTCATTAGAGCGAATGCCATTGTTGTGGGTGAGGTAAATAGGGCTGACGTTTGTGTGAGCATGGGTGTTGCAACCAGTAGCGTTGCTTAGTGTCACCATTCACACGAATCCTGAAAATTCCTATCTTGAGCATGGTCACCATTCACACGAATCCTGAAAATTCCATTGTCATTCTTTCTTTTCCTCTCTATAAAAAATTTGATTATCAGCCTCATCCATGCATCTAACACCCACCTGTGCACCTGCAGAAGCCATAGCATAAGATTTACTTATTACATTGAAATGGAAGAACAACAACCAAATCGTGGTTTTTATCAGGGGATTGGTTTAGGTTTTTCCTGTAGGTATTTTCATTGAAGCATCATGAGCTAGTAAAACAAAGGCTTCTGATTGGAGAGGGATTCCTAATGAGGCTTACTGATTACCAACAATTTGCATAAATGATGCAAAACAGAGAGCATAAAGAAATAGATTGATTTAATCTATTGACTATGATAGAAGGAAATCCCCAAGAAACGAAGTTTGAAGGGATCATGGTAACTTGTATTCAATGGTAATGGCGGATTAATAGATGCTCTTAACTTCAGAAAAATGCAGGGCATATAAGAACTCATGAGATTTTAATCACTAATTCAATGGTAAGATGAGATTTAGATACTTGAAGACACAATAGAATTTAAGTGGGCTTAATGGTTAAGAACATGTGTTTTATCTTAGGAAGTCACGGATTCAAATCTAGAGGGGTAGAGTATGTACACCTCCCTAGACTTTAGCAGTCAAATCTCTGAATATTTATGAGAATAAAATGAAGAATATCTCCCATAATTTTGGAAGATTAATATTTCTACTCTATACCAGAGTGATAAAAGTTGATCACTGCACAGTGCAAACCACAATGCAACTGGATGATGAGTTAAGGTAAGATCGTGTTTTCTTCAACAAAAGACTTACGAATATGTTTGAGTTCTACAAGATTAACCAATGAAGAATCAAATAAAAGTTTCACCACCTCCTTGATCTTGCATGGATAGGTCAGATTAGAAGATCTGAAAAGCTTTGCTGCGTAATATCTAAGATCCATGTCTTGGTAGTAAAAGAATAACTTTTGCATCACAACAAAGATCTCCTTAAACCCAAGTGGAATTTCTGCAATAACATAATCTTAATCAGTGCAAACGACACATCAAAGTTCTACAGATCTACCAAGACCTTCTACAGATCAAATAACGAGGACGAGTAAACGTGAAATTCAACAAGATCCCAAGATCCCAAACACTGGAATGGAGTTTTAAAGATGACCGGAGGCCAAAAATATTATCTTATTTTTCCTTGAAAGTTTCAAGAAACCAGCCCTCAAGAGGCTGCACTGCTTTCTTCCATTTAAAAGTAAAACCACAGAGATTGAATCCGATACACAACCGATAGCAAAAGAGTTTAAGATCCCAAGATCCCAAACAATGAAATGGAGTTTTAAAGATGAGTGGAGGCCAATAATATTATCTTTTGTTTCCTTGGAAGTTTCAAGAAACCAGGCCTTAGGAGGTTGCATTGCTTTGACCCATTTAAAAGCAAAACCACAGAGATTGAATCCAATACACTGTCGATAGCAAAAGAGTTTTAAGAATGGAGATGCAATAACAATGGGAAATATTCTAGTATAGAGTAATTTGGGGACAAAGAAAGGAAGAAAGAAAAGAAAACCACCTCCATCAAGGATGATAAAAATCCCAGTTGACCAAGATCTAAAGATTCTTCATACTGAAAGTGAAGAATAACAACAATTCGAAAATTCTGAATTCTTACATGTTTTACTATCAAATAAGCAATGTAACAGGATAGAAGAATAAAAACCAGATACAAATCTTTAAATGTTTAATAATCAATGTAATAGGATAGAAGAATAAAAACCAGATACAAATCTTTAAATGTTTTATAGATTTGGAGTTAAAAGGACACACAATATATATTACATTTTATATAAAAATATCATCCACGGGATTTGATATGAGTCTCTACAAAGAACCCAAAACTTTCACCAATTCAAGAAAACCACATTGACAAGAAAACCATTTATTACTCAGCGAACATTCCAGAAAAAATATTTTGAACCCAGCAAAATGAGCACAACAAAACTGACACTTTGTAGCCAAAATTGATGCAAGCAATGAGCAATGCAGTGAACCAAAGATAAAAGATTCACTAGAAACTTGAAGAGCAGATGAAACCGGATTTGAGGAAGAGAAGAGAGAGAAAATACAGACCAGGAACATAATGGGAAGCTTTCATGATGAACCCATAGTGGCATGTATCACAGTAGACCTTGCCTAAAACAAAGAAGTCATTTTCTGGGTTAAGGTTGAGAGGCTAGAAATGGAAGATGGGATTGATGCGTGGATATTTTCTAGCTTAAAACAATAAAGGTCTGGAGAGAAGAGAGCTTACCAATGGATTCGGATATAGTTCCACTCATGTATTCACTGTTGTTGCCTTGGTCTGCGTTGAGAATGAGATTTACTACTCGGCCACTATGATTGTCGCATAACACACCGCTCCATCTCTCCAGTCCACGATTCAAGAACTCCATCGGGATCATCCAAGATGCCTGCTTTGAAAATCTAATAATGCAGCCTGGTCTTCTTCTACACATTCTACGTTTTTCCCTAGGCATGATGAGTTTAATGACAGCATAAACAGTAATAACCCTGGCATTACTCGTCTATGTTTCTCCATTGTATCGAGCATGATATTGCAGAGAGTAAAGGGATGCAGGACCAGGGTAGTTGTGGATCAATTGACCCAATTTATTTCGCCTTCAAGTTGCAGTTGTCTCAGCTGACATTATAACGTGAACAACCCTGCTCGGTGGTACATCAGAGATGGCGAATTGCAATTGAATGTTATGAAACCAAAGGAGTGCAGTGTGTTGTAAAACTGACAAATTCATTAATTGTATAATCAATTTTATACATTGAATGACGTGAAGCCTGTAATAACACATCAAAGATATCAGCCAATAAAATTTTAGAAAAATGTATTTTTATATTTAAAAAAAAAAATACATATATTGATTTCCTATGTTACACATTGCATACAACACACAAATTTAAAGTCAATACTAAACTAATACATAGTCAAAGGGCAACTCATTACTATAGTCCCAAGCCTTTGGCAGGGACTAATAAGAAAAAGAAAAAGAAAAACTCAAGTCTTCTGTTCAAAGTACAAATTTATTCTTTTTCCAAAATGTTATTGGTTAAGGGAACATTTTTCCTTCTTTCCAAAAGTTTATGGATTAACTCAATTATGTATATTTGTGTTTTTTTTACTCATTTTTTCGAAACTCTTTAATTCTAAAATTTATAAAAAAACAATTTGAATTTCATATGAGATACGTTTGATTTGAGAATTTTAAAACAAAATTTAAAATCAAATTTATAAAGGTTTTTAAGTTCAAGGATCTTCAAGTAAACTCATATAAAATACATTAAAATTAAATTTGAATTAATTATAATAAAATTTTATAATTTATTATTAAACTATAATAATATTATTGGAGTGAAACTTTACTTTTTTACAAATCATCAGTTAGTTATTTAAGTGGTGTGCTAGTTATTTAGTTGGTGTAGTTTTCCTTAAATTAATATGATGAGTAGGGTACATTCACTAATAATAATATTTCACTAGTGAACCAAAAATCAAATTGGTGTATGAGACCCCTTTGTTTATAGGACAAGAGGTCTCTTGTCTTATTTCACTAGTGAGTCAAAAATCAAATTGGTGTATGAGACCCCTTTGTTTATAGGACAAGAGATCCCTTTGTTTGTAAGACAAGAGACCTCTTTGTTTGTGTTGTTCTCACCATTAATGTGAGTTATAAATTATAGTCCACTTGATAGATGGAAACTTTGACTATAAAACTTTGCTTTGAAAGGTTTTAAAGTATCAAAATCATTAAATTTCAAAAAATAGATAATGAGGTAAACCATTAACCAAACATCTATTTATGCATAGTTAGTTAAAATGGTTGGGAGGTAGGTCTCGCACTCTCCCCACTCTGGTTCAAATCCTCGATATTACTTTGCTTGTTGTGATATGGTTAGAAGGATAAATGACCCCAAGAGTGAGACCCCCCTTGCGGGTGTGTCTCTGAATGTCTAGGCCCTTGCTAAGTCATAAGTTTCCTGCTAGGCATTGGCTTGCGGGTTGTTGACACTAACATAGGGGTTATAGTGGCAACCAACTAGATTTAAACCTAGGCTTGATTCCTTTAAATCTCAAAAAATAAAATAAAAAATTTACTTATTTAAAGACAATTATTTTATCAACAAACTTAGCTAATTTTAAAGGAAAATCATTGATAAGATAAAAAGTTAATGTTTGTAGGATGACCTAGGTTTGAAGCCCGTTGTACTAGGGAGGAGACACCTAAAAGATCAAGCTAGCTTAGAGTTGGTGTGGCCTAGGCCTAGTGCGATTGATAAAAATTAATAATTATTTGTAGATTGAAATTTTAAATTTAGATTGTAAAAATCAATTTAACATTTAAAAAACTTTTATAATATCTAAATTATACAATCTCAATAATCAAATTGTGATTTTATAAATATTTTTTTTTAAACTTTAAAAAATAATCAATTTTAAATTAAAATCTTTAAACTAAAAAACTTAAATAATTAATCTTTTAACTTACTATTTATTATAGAAAACAGATAACAATAAAAGAATGGATTTAATTAGCATAAGTTTCATGTTATGTGTATTCCACACATATTGTTGCCTAGCTAGAGGCTAGGTACGTTACTAAAATGGCATGAGAGCTGATAAAGAAAAGATTTTTGCGTGATGTGACCCTGCCATGGTGGTTAGGTATGTTACAGATTGGAATAAACATCATTCCTAAGGAAAGAAGGGGCTTTCCTCTTTCGTAGCTTCAAATATGAGTTCAATATCCATACTATGTTCCTAAGTATTACCAACAACACGAGGTTCATCATTCAATATAATTGGGTCTCCCCAAATTCCATTTGATCATGATGGATTTTGTTTCTTTCCTGAGGTGTTTGCCTCCTCCCCCACTCAAGAGACCATGATTCCAATCCTAAAGACCACCTGACACATTACTTCAATTTTTCCTTTGAAAATTAGGATAGTATGATTAATGTATAGAGCTCTCTCTCTGTATTACCTAGAGCTTGGGAATCGAAGTTTTAATAAACTTGTAAGTTTATGCCAACTTAAAGAATTTGGTCCTCCTAGATTTTGTGCACATTGGGTCTTTCATCCATCCTTCAACTTCATTCAGAATATGGTATTTTGAAAGTGCCTGCTACATGGCTCGTACTTCTTTCTCTAGCTCCTCGACCTACTCTATGTCTTTTGTTGGGACTTTTATTTTAAACAAATTTTCTTCTTCCCTTGCCTCCTCGATCACTTGTGATGAGAGCAGGGGATCCTTTGAAGTGGATGATCAATCCTTTGTGGCCTTTGCCTTCCTTTTCCTTGCACCCACGTTCTTATCTACACCACGAGCCATTCCAACGAAAGTTTCTCCCCCTCCACCAAGCCAAGACCACCACAAAATCCTCTGCCTGAAAATAAAGAGGGGTTGGCAGAAACTGAGAAATGCCAAAGGGAATAATAGAGTTCCAAGAGAGGAGAGGGAAATGACGATTGAAGAGGACACCATACTAGGAGATAGGAAGGAAACCTCGCTCAGACACCCAATATAGATAAGATCGAGTCCCTTAAGAGACGAGGAACCCACCAAGGGACTAACAGGGCCCTCAAACTCAAACCAAGGGAGAAAATTCCTTAGACATCGTTCCCCAACACCAAGAACAAGCACATAAGAAAATAATCACATAGCCATCACCATAGACCGAGAAGGAAGAGTCGAATACATGGGATTAAAGGTCGGGAAAAATTAGAAGGGTTCCCTCTCTTGACCCATCTCCACTTGCGACGAAACACTTACATCTAACCTGACTTTAAACAAGTTGTTTCTAAGACCAACCCAACAAGGGTATCACCCCCATGTGCCAACATTATCTCTCTTGAACCTGCTCTTGTCCTCCACTTTTGATGATCATCCTTATCACTACTGCAAATTATCACGATTTTACGTTTAGATCCATTTTCTTCAGTCCTATCTGCGTATCCACAACCCACATTCATGCCTACTCTTGTCATAATTATCGATGGTAGGAGAAGGACGATTCCATCTTGCTACCTCTTATCTCTTATTCCTCGCTAGCCGTCAAAACTCCCACATGCACCAAGCTTTGATATTTGTCCTTCAATTACAAGGTAGCATCCAAATATGTCGTTCATGCCCCACCTGGTTTCACCCCATTTGAGTATTTTTTTTTAAGTTATTTTATTTTTATTTTTTAAGTTTAAATTAAATTTTTTTAAATGTCCTCTTACCTCTCTTGTATTTTCTTTTATTTTTTATTAATCTATTTTTATGACTCTTTTATCTTACAATTTGTTCTTTTATTTTATATGATTTTATTTTTATTTAAATTTCTATATCCTCTTACCTTTTTTTTTTTATATATTACCATAACTTTTGTATATGTGTTTTNTATATTATTTTCATTTTTAAGTGAGTTGTTAGTTTTATTCTCTTTCACAATGTTATAGTTTTTTTTATTTTATTTTGATATTTAAATATATTATATGTGGATTGCTTAATTTTTTTTTGAAGTAAATTGTGTCATAGTTTTTGAAACATCCAATGTTTTATGTGGATACTCCATCTATTATTGGGATACATCAAGATCAAATCTTATATAGGTTAAATTGGCAGATCTCTCAAATCCTGACTTAAAGAACACATAGTTGACACCCTCCATAATCGCATCTTTAAGTCAGCTATTGTTGAACACTCTGATAGCTCCAAACACCTCATTTGCTTGACCAAACCAAAATTCTTGAGAAGCGTTGGAAATTGAAAAACATCCCAACAATTTTCATCGGGAAGATGAGTATAAACTAAGTCAATCTTGGAAACCCATATTAATATGTTACACGTGATGAATGGAGAGAGCGAGCAATCACGTAGGGTAGGGTATAGGGTTTGACAATATTTTGGGGCTCGAAAATGGAGGTAGGTTTACCAGGGTTGACAGAGTCCTTGGGGCATTCATGAGAAAAAAGCCAGAAAGGTCAGTCGGATTTTAAGGATGCGGTGTTGGGGAAAGCACAACAACGACCTGAAAATACCGACATGGGGTGCAGAAGCAAGGACAAAAAGGACATGCTAGGGGAGCTGCAGAACCCAGGAGCTGACAGAACTAAGTTAAACAATTGTCACGCGCGTACTTTAGAAAATCCCAGGTATGAAGTGACCTCACCTAATATTGGCAACTATATTCAAAACATGAAGGATCACACCTTAATAGGTAAATCATGGGCATATGGCCATCCAAGAAATCCCTCATGGGGTGGGTGAGTACTAGATGGAAGATAAAAGGCCAAGTGGATTTAAAGCTAAGATCTAAAGGTTTCTTTACAACCATCTTTTCCAACATGGCAGACAAAGACAAGGTCTTCGAGGAAAGACCTTATTTCTTTAACTCAGTGGGTCTCCACCTTCGATACTGGACATAGAGGTTCGCCTCAGAGAAGGAGGACTTCATGACAGCCCCAATCTGGGTTAGACTTTACTCTTTACCTCTTATGGGATATGGAAACTTTGGAAGGCATAGGGAATACCTTGGGATCCTTCATCAAAATATCAAAGATCACAAAAGTAGCCAAATACACCTCCTATGCGCAGATCTGCGTATATATGAATGTAGCAGGAGCCCTGCCGAATGCAGTAATAGTAGCCTATCAGGACAATGAGTGGACCTAGATGGTGGACTATGAACACATCCCCTTCAGATGTAGGAAATGCCATGCCCATGAAAATTTATATTGTGGCTACCCGATGAATATCAAATAGCCTGAGGTTAAACAACCATAGAATAAAAATGTTGAAGGCTTTATGAAAATCCAGGGGAAATGCAGAGGAGCGAGAAGACCAAAAACCCAACCAGTTAAAAAGGGAGGTCCAAATAAAAATATATTCCAAGCCCTGATAGAGATCTCCCCTGAGAATGATGACCACACCAAAGAAGAATCGAAGAAATAACAAACATTACCAAAGAATTCCCCACCTCAAATCCTCAAAAGGTTTCAAGGTGCAAAACAGAGGAAAAACCAAGTCAAAAGTTAACTCAACCAGAACTAGGAGAGCGTGAGATGGAGATGTATACCCAGGAAAATCAAACCAAAATTACCCAAGAAGCAGGAGGATATGAGATAGATATGGAAGAAGTGGAAAAACAACCAAAGCTTTGAAAGTAAGATCCTGGAGAACCAAAAATAAAAGCTGAACACACAGCCTAAATGTCATGCTCTTATGAGATGACTCAAGACTTTGGGGCATTGGAATTAGGCCTAGGGATACTAGCTAGCTCGTCGAGTAGTTTTGGAATCAAAACCAAACCTCTAAAGTTTCTCAAGAAATCATCTAATGAGGAAAAAAGAAGAGGCATAAAACCTTATAGCCAGGTGATCGAAGAAATGGGCGCACACCTTGTGGACTCAGGATAAGTCGTTGGACTCCCATAAAAGTACTTCAAAACCCAACAAAAGTGATCATGAAGTAATCTCATGGAATGTGTGAGGCCTAAATTCCCCATCCAAACACAAAATGCTAAAAAAAAAAAGGATAACATAGGAGAAGGTTGAGATAGTTTTGATTCAAGAAATAAAATGTGATAGAGCTTCAATGGCAAAGATCACAAAAAGGATCTGGAAAGGTTGTGAGGTAGAAGTTGTAGATTCTCACGGGGCCTTGGGAGGCCTGGAAATTCTCTAGGACCCCATGAAATGGAAATTGGACTTGTTCGTCCTCTCCTCGAGAATCCTCACTATGAGTTTCAAGGGGCTAAGATCTCAGTCCCACGGTTTCATCTCGAATTCCCATGGCCCTCATATCCCCATTCTCAAGAGAGATTTTTTGGAAGCCCTGAACGACCCGGTGAATTCCTTGAGAGGTCAACACTGGGTCATAGGGGGCGACTTCAACATGATCATAGCCCTCTAGGAAAAAAGGGTAGTGCAAGACACTTGGAGGGAGAGAGTGACTCCTTCTGAGATTGGATAACTAATAATAGGTTGATAGAAATCCACACCAACAATGACACTTTTACTTGGACTAACATGAGAAGACTGGCAAGAAACATAGTTGTGCGGCTAGACAAATTTATGACCTCATAATCCCTTTTCCGAGCTCAACAAGCAATAACTACGGAAGTTATCTCTTTTTTTGGCTCGGACCACTGGTCGATCAATCTTTCTTGGGAGAAAACCTTAGCGCCTTGCCCTCAGTCATTCTGTATGGAAAAATTATGGATGGATCACCAACATTTTATGCCTAATATTGAAACCTGGTGGGGAGAGCGGCCAAACCTTCATGGAACAAAAATGTACCAGTTCCAACAAAGGTTGAAGCATGTCAAACTCCAACTCAAGAAATGGAATAAGGAAGTATTTGGGAATATTGTTGAAGAGAAGAATTGGTTAGAATCAGAAATGTCAACAATTCAACGATTAACATCCTCGGGAATCTCTTCAGAGGAGATACATGATCTAGAAAATCAAATCAAAATGGACTTAGACAAATGGGAACTTTAGGAAGAAGTCCTCTGGAAACAAAAATCTAGAATTCGATGGTTGAGGGAAGGAGATCGAAATACAAAATTCTTCCACAACTCCCTGTTCCAAAGAAGAAATCGAAACATAATTTTTATGCTTGTCCAGAGCTCAGGTGAAAGAACCGACTCCCCAAAAGACATAGAAAAGGAATTGGACAACCGTTTCAAAACACTCCTCACATAACCAAATAAGGATAAGACATAGGTGATCCATGAGATCTCCAGGCACATCCATAAACGTATCACCCTTGACAAAAATCAATTTTTAATGGGTCCAACCTCCCTAAAGGAAGTAGAAAGTATAGTTATGGATATGAAAATAGGGAAGTCCCCGAGCCCCGATGGCTTCACTTTCGAGTTCTTCCAAAAGTGTTGGAAAATCATCAAAAAAGACATCTGGGAGGTTGTGGAAGAATTGTGAACATCAACCTCCATGCTCAAAGCTTTCAATGCCACCTTTTTAGCACTAATCCCAAAGGAAAAAGAGGCGAATATGGCAGAAAAGTTCAGACCAATTGCACTCTATAACGTTATTTAAAAAATTGTCTCCAAGATGGTGGCCAATAGACTTAAACCCATGTTAAAAAATATCATCTCCAAGGAGCAGGGAGGATTTATGGAAGGGCGAAAAATCCTGAATAGGATTGTCATTGCACATGAAACAGTCCACTCAATGAAGCTATAATTTTTTTTGGCATGCTCATAAAATTAGACATGTCGAAGGCTTATGATCAAATAAGTTGTCACTTCGTGAGGAAAATGCTCGAGGCTTTCGGCTTTGCAGAGGACTAGGTCCACTGGATTCTTCGGTTGGTCTTCTCAACTTTCTTCTTTATAATTGTCAACGGTTCCTCGTCAAAAACCTTCAACCCAATTAGGGGTATTCATCAAGGTAACCCTCTCTCCCCCTGTCTCTACATCATCTTAGTTGAAGGCCTGGGAACACTAATCCAGAAGGAGGTGGTGGAGAGAAAACTTCAAGGTCTAAGGCTGCAAGAAGAGTTAGACCCTGTGACCCACCTCCAGTTCGTCGATGACAACCTACTCATGGGGATCCCTACTGTCAAAGAATCCAGAGCTATCAGGTGCGTGCTGGATCTCTACAAAAAAAGCCTCTAGTACAGTCATAAACCTTGCAAAGTCTCAATTTTTTTTCTTTAAGACTTCTATTCCTATCCAGAGACACATAGCCAAGATTCTTGGTTTCCAAAAAGCCAGTCTCCCTTCCAAGTACTTGGGAGCCCTGCTTCTCGACAAGGTCATCTGTAATACTACATGGCAAGATATTTTGGATAAACTAGAAACACAGTTGACGAACTACACTCATAGATTCATGACTTTTCCTGGCGGAATTATGCTCATGAAATCGGTCCTTAGCTCCATGCCCTTGTACTTATTCTCAGTGTTGGCAGCTCCAAAAGGAATCCTGAAAAAAGATTAGGACCCTGCAGAGATCCTTCCTTTGGGGAGGGGCCACAAAAGAGTAAAAAATGGGCTTTAGTAGCTTGGGAAAAACTCTGTAAACCAAATACCCATGGAGGTGTTGGAATCGGGGATCCCCTTCATGCAGGCCGAGCTCTAGCAGCCAAATTATGGTGGAGATGGATCACTAACCCAAAGGATTTCTGGGCCAAAGTGTGGGAAAAAAAATATGCCCCTGAGGTAGACCCTCAGGACCTCATCCACATGGATGGAATCCGTCTGGGATCTCTTATCTGGAATTCAACTTGGTAGAATCAAGAGCTAATTCAACTCGAATTTTTTTGGGAAGTTCATAATGGGAAGATCACCCTCTTCTGGGATGATGCCTAGGAGAAACTCCCAACCCGAGCAAATCAAGAAGGAATGGAATGTGTTAGAACCTCTGTTGGAAAAAGGTTGGACCCTAGTCCATCAGTATTGGGAGAGCATGGGCACCCCAACAGCTGAACTTACAAGAATATGGAAAGATTCAGTGGACTGGCTTGCCCATCGGGAACTAAAGATTGTAAATCGCATTAAAGCTGAGCTCTCCCTCAGACATATAAAATTAAGAAACGACCCGAATATTATCCGATGGGGAAACAAAGGTGAGGGGATGTACAAAGTAAAATATGCCTATTTGCGAGCAACGAACTTGTCAGAATAATATAGGAGGCAGGACTCGCAGTGCATCTGGCAACCGAGGATCTGGCTAAAAATAGAAACCATCATGTTGTTGATTCTCTCTCAAAAAGTGTTGATTTGGGATAAACTAAGATCGAAAGGGTATGAAGTCCCATCCATCTGCATGCTTTTCAAAACAGAGGAGGAAACCCTCTCCCATCTCTTCTGCTCTTGCGACGAAGCGCGAAGGATTTGCGATTATGGAGCAATAATGTTTTGGAGAACTGGGACAGACAGAGAAAACCCATCAAACCTTATTATTCATTGGTTAGTATAGCCATTCCAAAATCCCATCCTGAATAAATCTTGGGAGATATTTTCAGGGATCTCGATGTGGAATCTATGGAAAGAAAGAAATAGACGAATTTTAAGCAAAATTCCATATCTATTGAGGGAGTGTGGAACAAAATTAATGACAACATCCAAGAATCCATCGTTGTGAGTACTTGGTTAGTGGATGATCGAATAATACCTGTGGCGGAAGAAGACATCTTTAGGTGCTGTAATTTTGACCTTGCCTTCCAACAAGCTCCTAAAATGCCTCCCCGAAAAACAAAAGCAACATACCAAGCTTGGAAGCCACCGGAAAAAGGATCAATCAAGATGAATTTCGACAGTGCATCCAAGGGCAACCCTGAAAAATCTGGTGCGGGGGGACTATTAAGAGACCTAGAGGGGAGAATCATGGCTATGTTTGCCAACAATCTGGAGTATAATTCCAACAACATGGTGGAGATAGAAGGACTCATCAAAGGCCCGGACTTGGAAAAACATCAGGGTATCTCGACTCTGTAGGTGGAAGGAGATTCTCTCCTGATCATATTAGCTATAAATCGCCTGAGAGAGGGGGATAACCCAGGAAAGATCTCCACAAATTGGAGATTATTGTATGGATGGACGTAGGTCGCAAGCATAGATAATTTTAGGGGATACATTTCGCAAATGGGTTATTTTTTCATGTTTTTCCCCATAAAAATATTCTCTAGTTTCCATTTTTTCTAAAAACGATTCGCCCAAATTCCACGGGATAAAATTATTTTACCTTAAAAACCGCCAAAATTTTATAGAAAGTATATAAAATTATTAGAAATTTGAATATTTTTACAAAACTATCACCAAACATTTTTCATTTTGCATATTAAGGAATAATAAGATTAGCCCAAGTTTCTACATTTTAATATAAATTTGTATCCTTAAAATCATCCCTGGTCGCAAGGTTGATTCAACACTTCTAGGTGTTAATTCTATCTCAAGTTCATTGACGAGCCAACTCGATGGCAGACTACTTGGCAAATGCAGGGGTCCATCAAAACTTCTGAATGATGAAGTGGCATTTGGGGGACCCCACTGAGTCCGCTACTTGGCAAGAAGCCATGAGGCTAAGTGATATTGACATGAAACGCCATGTGAAGTGCCAAGTAGTGGAAGTGACAATAGATGGAGATCTGACACAAGGGTACAAGACAATCGTCGAAAGACCGAGCGATATGGGCCCAACTGGCAAACCAAAGTCGCCCTCCAATGCCACCTGACTCTATGAGAAGATAGAGGAAACTCCCACTCCCTATGACACGACTGACATCTGTCATGTAGAGAGAAATAATGTCCTAGTAAGGGTTGGTGATCATATCGACTATCCCGATATCCCACAATAATTTGATGCAAGGATGAATGGAAGATGGCTGGTGTAGCGACTTCTCAAGAAGCGCTCATGCTAGTTCGCGGGGAGTCTACGACGGAGATCGAGTGTCATTAGTGTAGATTGAGGTTGTGTGTCCCCATCATGGTAAGGTGGGCTAAAACATTAGGATCTTGCGTCAGATTAAAAGGATAGAGTAGATTCATAATTTGGGTAGTTACGAGCAGAAGATCGAAAGGACGATAGGTACAATTGCCTATTGGTCGAGCCATGTGACTGGATTAATGGCAAGGAGGAAAGGGCCTTGGGACTGCAACCCCCTTCGGGCATGCCAGTTTGGTTATTAAAGGAGCCTCCAAGCAAGCCAAGAAAAGAAAGGAAAACTTATATGAGTTGCAAACGCATAAGCGTTGGTCAAAGATCGGGAAGACCCCTTTGAAACACTTCGTCTATCTCTGGTTTGACATAGGGATTTGGGACCAGTTCTATCTTCGAGTTATCCAAGAGATAATCTCAGAGGAGCTAGAGCTTCGAACTTCTCAAACCATGGCCAGGAAGGGGGCAAGAGCGAAAGGTAAACGATCAGAGTCTTCATCGTCGAGAGGTCCAAATACTTGGTTAAGGGTAGCTCGTGCCACTTGGACGACCGAGATGCAATATCAATACTTGAGCATAGAGAAAGAGAATAAGCGCATCGTGGGCATCGAGGAAGCTGTTAGGCGCCAACTACACCTAAATTCATACACATGCATTGTTAGAGAGGTGCAGTATTGGGTGGAGGACCCTAAATACCCCCGTACCAGATAAACTAGATACTTCCAATTAGCAGAGATGTATTGGATAATGAAAGCTATGGTCACTTAGGCCAAAAGGGATAATGACCAGACCACCCAGGCGATTGAAATTCTTGATGGTAAATTTGATCTCTTTTGCCTCTCGCAGTTCAGGATCAATTTCAGAGTTCGACATGAGACCCAACACCAACACTCTACTAGAATGCGAGACTACCCAATTCAAATCGAGGACAATGACACTCCAAGAGAGGCGATTGACAAGCTTGGAAAAGGCGATAAAGACAAGGAGAGCCTAGAATACTAGGGGGGACTCCATAATCCAAAAGTTGAGTTCTGGTTTTTGTTTTTTTTGCATCTCTGGCTTGCTTCCATTAAGTTTAATTCTATATGGATATATACGACTCTACCCCCGCTTTTGTTTCTTTCAGAAGGGGTGGTGTGGAACGCTTTGAACTATTTCAGATTGGTCAATTTATCTTATGTNTTGTTTTTTTTGCATCTCTGGCTTGCTTCCATTAAGTTTAATTCTATATGGATATATACGACTCTACCCCCGCTTTTGTTTCTTTCAGAAGGGGTGGTGTGGAACGCTTTGAACTATTTCAGATTGGTCAATTTATCTTATGTATCATTGAGGGGGTTGGTTTATGTTTTATCAGCCCCCATCTCATAATCCTAAGGTGGCATGTTTAGACTTTTACCAGTTCATGGTCCTAGTTTCCTCTATGGCAGGCCCTTGCTAATGGGATCGTACTTTTATTGTCTATAAACATAATTATACTGCCTTTTTAGCTTAAACAAAAGTCAATCCTGGAAACCCATCATCCAACATCTCACCCATTAAAGTTGTCTACTTTCTCATCCGTCTCCTTTCCTCTTAACATTTTCTCATTTCCCTCACTTGTGTTTGCGATTTATTTCTACATGGAACCTTCTTTTTGGCAATTCCATTCATTTCTCCTTTGACTTTCTCAGATTCTTATATATATATATATATACACACACACCTTTGATTCAATCAAATAGCGAGGAACTCCTTTTTCCATGTGGAGAAAAGGAAACACCAGATGCATAGAAACATTATATATATAGGAACTCCTTTTTCCCTGTGGAGAAAAGGAAATACCAGATAAATAGAAACATTATATATATATATATATATCCTCGCTATTCGATTGAATCAAAGTAAACTTTCCAATACATATAATGAAACAAGGCTCCAAGTCATTATAACAATATACTCATTATGAGCTCAACATATCATTTTTATGGGAAATGAACCCGGGTGGGGAGGATAACAAGCATTCCTCCCAACCATCCAAGCTAAACCCAATTGACAAATGAGGGGTTTCCTACTTCCTTTTAATTTCTTATATTGATTTAATCTAATAATAATAATTGTTCTTTTAATTTATCCAATTTTTTTATTAATTTGATTTTCAACTTGGACTCCACATATGGCCATTTTTATCCTTCTTTAATCTCCAAGCCTCATGCTTCTTGGGTTATTTGTTTCTTTTCTCATTTTAATGGTCATCTAATAATTCATTTATTTATGATATATTTTTCCAATGACTTCTCCTTAATTTCATTTAAATTATATCATCAATAATCTTTTATAGCATTAATTGAGCTTGATGTGTCTCTAATGATGGGTGTAGTGTCCACTTGAAACACTAGACATTTCAAAAACATGACACAATTTACTTCCAGAAAATTAAAGCAATCAATATGACTAACTATGAAAACCTTCATACTCAAAGATATTATATATGTTTTCAAATTGTCTTTATTTTTTCTGTTTTGATATTTAAATATATTATATGTTTTGGATTGTATTATATTAGTTGTATTTTAAGCGAGTTATTAGTTTTCTCCTTTTCCTTCTAATTATATAAGTTTTTATTTTATTTTTTACAATGTTTTTTTTTATGTTTTAATCTTTTATATAAACAAAGGAGATTTTTTATTAAAAAAATTAACCTAAAATTAAAAATAATTTTTTAATAACAACATTTTTATATATGATGATGATTAATCGTTCACTAGGAATTAAATAATCACGAAAAATAATTTAACATAAAAAATTATAAATAAATTTAATAATGATAGTCTTTCACATAATAATTAGATAATATATTAATTGAGTTCATTTCAGGTGGTTATGATGAATCATTATTATCCTCCTTATTTAAGTTCAATCTTCATAAGTGATATGTTGAACTCTCACTTAATAATTTTCTCAAAATATGTATTTAATGGGAAAAATTAATAATTAAAAAAAAATACATAATAATACATATATTTTAATAAATTAAAAATGTATATACAAAATTTATTTAATTAAAAATTCATTAATTACCACCAATACAATTAGAAACATAAAAAACTTTACAAAATAATCAAACTTGTGAAATTATAAAACCTTGTATCACACTTAAATATATGTTAGTTACTAGGGGCGGTTGGTGCGGGGGAATCCTTTTGTTCCTGAAGGAACTAGATTGTTCTACTATGCTTGGGGATAGGTAATATCTCCAACAATCTAGCAGAGGCCTACTCACTATGGATGTGCCTAAAAGTTGCAAAAGAATTTGGGCTCAAGGAGATAATCATCTTGGGAGATTCAATGATGATAATAAGAGTTACAGTCCATTAGGACCATGTGGAAAACAATGTGCTAAGGGCTATCCTGACAAGGATTCATAGCCCGGTCTCCACATTTGAGAAAATCGTCTTTTATAATATCAAAAGGGAGCATGATAGCTCTGCGGACCGATGGGACAAAATATCTTCTCATCTAAACCAAGGCACTCTAGTCAAAAATGTGTTTACTTCATCAAACCCCATTCCATAATTCAATGACATGCCTCCTTTCACATATTCCAATGCATAGAGTAATGTAGACACATGTAGAACCAACTCATGGAAATGCCTTGCAGCCTATATATTGGATGAAGGGGCTCAACCATATAGAATTAAATGGTATTATGTGTGGGGGGCTTTTCAAATGTGAGAACTTTATGGAGATGGAGAGTAGCAAAAGCGGATGGAGTCTGGGCGAGTGGCAATTTTCCAAGCTAAGATAGAATGTGTTGGTGTTCTCTAGTGAACCGATGACCTGGGATTTTCAATGGTTCATCTCTCATGCATGTGAGGAGGGATACATAACTCCAAGTAGCTTTTCTTCTTCGACATTGGTGGGGTTTGCAAATGGGTTTGAACAATAACAAGTTCATTTGACGTTCCCTCCCGTTCCTAAATTATATGTCTTTCATCCATCCAATCTCCCAAAGCCTTTATTGTGGGTTTCCAATAGCATTAGATTTTTGATGACCAATTGGGGTTTTCCTCCGAAATTGGGAAGGGTGGAAAAAAAAATTTGACTTATTATTTTCTTGTCTTTCCAAGGTTTGCACAAAGCAGGAATGGGTGACATTAATTGGTGGGATATGAAGAAAGTCCTTTGAAGACATGAAGAAGATAACCAAGCCAACCATCGAACTCTGTTTAGTATCGATGAGAAGCTAGTCGAGGTTGTCGAATCAGTGCATGCACAAATCAAGAGAATTGATGCTTTAGAGGTTGAGTGTCAACTCTTCTGAACAATAGTGCAGTCTCAACAAATGGAAACATTTTCAGGGGCATCCAACAACCCTGATTCTGTCAATTCAAACCAACAAGCTTCAAAGGCAAAATGAACTAGGGGCTAGCTGCCAGATCCATTGGAGGTTCAAGATCTGGAACCACTCCTTGTTGAGGAGGAGAATGAGGCCCAAGGTCACTCACAAAATTGAATTGTAATGTATTTAAGAGTCATTTTTCTTTTGGGTCAGTTTGTTAAAAGGATTACCAATGGATCTCTTTGGATAGATAAAATAGATACCGATAGAGATAGTCAGTTAGTTTTTGTAGAAAGCTAAGCAACAAAAGTTACAGCTGTCATGCTATCCCAAGAGGTTGTGGCAACATCGCCTTGGTGGGAAACCAATGCTACCACATTGCCATTAAGGTTCGAAGTGTCCATGCAAAACTTAAAAAATTGTAAATAACATAAACTGTAAAGTACTAGATCTAGGATGCCACGCAGGGCGAGAATAATCCTATAAGCTAGACTGTCCATGCATAATTAAAAAAACTGAAAGGAGAAAAACCTGTATAATCCTAGAGCTAAGAAGCCATGCAGGGCGAAAACCTTGTAAATTAGACTATCTGGAGACATAAAAACTTAGGAAACCTGAGCAAGATGAAGTTAGCCAGAGCTGGGGTCGGGCCTCTGCTCGTTCTTTCAGTGTTGTGCAGTGTCCTTGCCTAGAGTACCAGTGTCCGGAAAAGTTTGCCGGAGATCCCGTAGAAGAGACATCAAAAGATCCTCACGACAAATCTGGTCTTCTTCCCTGTTCCACTTCTCTTTGATGACATCATTGATGTCCTTAATTGCGCACTTGATGAAATCAAAGAGTCCTTTAGAGGTTCCAGCCCAGTGCACCGGGTGCAAGCATAAGAGGGCGGAGGAAAATCAGAGGACGAGTANAGAGAGGGGTTGGCGGAATGGGGGGAGCGGAGGGTGGAGGAGGGCGAGGTGGAGGCTGGTGGGGAGATGACGGCTTCGAGCTGAGCTTTAGAGCGAATCCCGGGGAATTTCCATGGCTATCAAACCATTAAACTCTATAGGCATATGGAGAAGACAAGGGAGGTAAATATGGAGTAGTGGCCTGTTCGGGAGGGTGGTCCAGAGAGGTGGCACGAGTTGAGGCATGGGGGAGCTCCAAGGTGGAGGCACGAGAATAGTCTTGAGGCAAGCTTTGAAGAGACTGCTTGCCATGACCCCTCGAGCCTCTACCTCTTGCCGCGTGCCAGGCCGCTCCCCGCTTAGATTTTCCTCGAAGGCGAGGCATCGAGAGATACCCCGAAAACCATAGGTGGAGCTCGAGGCAACTATTGAGCGAAGGAGTGGGTTCGAGCCAGAACCATGAGAAAATGAAGACTGAAGGATGTGTGTTAGGCGCGGGAGGCCGAGAGCGTTAAGGATGGTGGAAAGGCGGAGGAAACTCGAACGGGAGGCAAATAAGTAAACAATTTGGAGGAGGAGGGCAAGATGCGGGAGGTCGAGAGCTCAAATGAGCCATGGATTTCCAGAGATCGGGCCTAAAACCACTGAACCGACAAGGTGATGGGACTAGGCCTGCATCCAGCCCATTACATTTACCGATCCCACGAACTGGAGCGCCAAAGCGTTAAACTGAGCTGAGTGCAATTGAATGCAGGGGTGCGTCGAACGAGGATTTAATTGCATGGAGTAAAGGAAGAGATGAGTGCAGACTGAGTTGGCATGAGGTGGCGAGAGTTGTGGCTAGGTGTCCACCCGTTTGGCCATCCACTCAGCGTTTCCAATAACACCCCATCTGGGGATGTATATATTAGTTACTACTACAATGATAAATATAATTAAAATCATGTAAACACAATTTTTATTTTTATTTTTTTATAATTAATCATGAACTTTAAAGTTAAGTAAAATATAGATGGAACTCTAAAATAGAAAAATAATAAAAAAACACACACTCTTGGACCACCGAAAGACACAAAGACACTAAGGATGAATAAATACAATTAAATAAACATGCCTACCATAGAGTTGAAATTTAATTTTAATATAATCTTCTTTTATCTATATGTTAATTATTACTACAATGATAAATATAATTAAAAATCATGTAAACACGATCTTTGAAATTAAAACAAAATCTAATTACTCAATTAAGTAAAATAAATAAAATATGGATGAAACTCTTAAAAAAAAACACAAAAAAAGAATTGAATGGACATGCCTACCATGGAATTGAAATTTAATTTTAAGACGTTAATGCTAATAAGAATTGAATGAATATACCTACCAAATAATTGAAATTTAATTTTAATAAACACAAAAAAAAATTGAATGGACATGCCTACCATGGAATTGAAATTTAATTTTAAAACGTTAATGATAAATAATAAGAATTGAATGAATATACCTACCAAATAATTGAAATTTAATTTTAATATTAAAAAAATAAACTATATGTTAGTTACTATCACAATATAAATATATTTAAAAATCTTGTAATCACAAAATTTGAAATTAATTTTTTTTAATTAATCATGAATTTTAATGTTAAATAAAATATAGATGGAATTCTAAAATAGAAAAAAATGTCAGTAATTAATCATTAACTTTAAAGTTAAGTAAAATATGGATAGAACTCTAAAATAGAACAATAAAGAAAAATCACACACTCTTGGATCACTGAAAACACTAAGGATGAAAAAAAAACATTAAACTAACATGTCTACCATGAAATTGGAATTTAATTTTAATATAATATTCCTTCAAAAAAATAAAATTAAGTTATTACCACAATGATAAATGTAATTAAAAATAATTAAGTTATTACCACAATGATAAATGTAATTAAAAAATAATGTAAACAATAAACTTCAAATATATATATATATATATATATATATATATATATATATATATATGAGCTTTAAAGTTAAGTAAAATATGGATGGAACTTTTAAAATAAAAAATAGAGAAAAAAAAACGTTCTTTTGATCACTTGAAGCAATTGATAACTAATAAGAAGAAGAAGCAATTGAGAACTAATAAAAAGAACTAACGTACCTACCATAGAATTGAAATTTAATTTTAATAAACCTGCCTTTCTATCAATCCAATGCTTTTGAGAATAGAAATACAATTTGAAAAAAAAATGAAGTAATTTCTATTTTCTTAAGGTTTTATATAGACCAATTGATCTAAGGGATCTATATATATATATATATATATATATATATATATATATATATATATATATATATATATATTAATATTAGTTATTTCCTTACTAATGATAAAATATAATTAAAAAATCATGTAAAACATAAATTTTAAAATTTTTTGTTTTTATTCTTTATAATTAATCATAAATTTTAAAATTAAGTAAAATATGAATGAAACTCTAGAATAGAAAAATAGAGAAAAAACACAAGCTCTTAGATCATTAAAAAAACACTGAAAATGAATAAAAAGAATTGAACAAACATACCTACCAAGAAATTGAAATTTAATTTTAATGTAATCTTATTTTTTTGTTACTACCACAATAATAAATATAAATAAAAATCATGTAAACATAAACTTTGATATATATATATATATATATATATATATATATATATATATATATCATAAACTTTACAGTTAAATAAAATATGAATGAAAATCTTAAAAAAAAAAAAAAAAACCCACACTTTTCGATCATTGAAAGATATTAAAAATTAAATGAACATACTGTTATATATATAAATTTTAAAATTAAATCAAATATAAATAAAATTATAAAATAGAGGAAAATCACACGCTTGAACTATTGAATAACACTAAGGATGAATGAACAAGCCTACCATTAAATTGAAACTTAATTTACATCAGCAAGGAGAAGGGAAATGGATTATGATTTTTTTAATTGGTAGTAGAGTTTAAAAAAGGAACAAAGTAAAGTAGCATGTGGTTAACATTAAAGATAAAGGAAACATTTGGAATTATTGTACATATTTTTATGATGCATCATGGTTTAGCAGGGAAGTTGGTAGAGCATTTATTTTTTTAATGTCAAAGTCTCCATTTCCACATACACAATGCGGAAATAACATGGAAATCTGTCACGTCCAGATTGTATTAATTAGCCCCACATTCACTCCAACTAAAAATTATGCATGATCGTAAAATCAGGGCAAAAGTGAGTCGTTTTAAAGTCAAATGTGTATTCAATGTTATAAATGGGGGCACAAGTCTTTATATTGAAAGTCCAAGGTGCATTCAATGTTATAAAATTATTTGTATATTTTTTAAGTTTTCGGTTGAAAGATTGTTTGATAAATAATTTTTTTTTGAAAATAATAACACTAAGGATGAATAAAAAGGGCTGAATGAACAAACCGACCATGAAATTGAAATTTAATTTACATCAGCAAGGAGAAGGGAAATGGATTATGATTTTTTTAATTGGTTAGTAGATTTAAAAAAAAGAACAAAGTAAAGTAGCATGTGGTTAACATTAAAGATAAAGGAAACATTTGGAATTATTGTACATATTTTATGATGCATCATGGTTTAGCAGGGAAGTTGGTAGAGCATTTATTTTTTTAATGTCAAAGTCTCCATTTCCACATACACAATGTGGAAATAACATGGAAGTCTGTCATGTCCAGATTGTATTAATTACCCCCACATTCACTTCAACTAAAAATTATGCATGGTCATAAAATCAAGGCAAAAGTGAGTATTTTTAAAGTCAAATGTGTATTCAATGTTCTAAATGGGGCACAAATCTGTATATTGAGCTTCTGAGCTTTTTAAATCCGTTACACTTTCAGAGCTCAAAGACATTCTGATACATTTTAAAAAAGAGAGAAGTCCTAGGCCGGATGGCTAGACAACATAAATTTTCATTTTCTTTTTTGATCTTGTAGGTGTGGATCTACTTCAGATGGTGGAAGACTCTCATATTAAAGGTAAAATTTCTGGAAGCCTAAATGCTACTTTCCTGGTCCTGATCCCCAAAAAAAACAACTCGCTCTCTTTTAATGATTTTCGACCGATCTCCCTCTGCAACCTCATCTATAAGTTAATCTCAAAAGTCATCTCTAACCGGATTAAGCCCTTCCTTGGAAGGAGTCTATCGGCGGAACAACTCGGATTCTTAAAGGGCAGAAGAATCCAGGATGCTATCGGAGCAGCCCACGAGTGCATCCACAACATCAAGCAGAAAAATATAAAAGCGCTGGTCATGAAACTTGACCTCAAAAAAGCTTTCGACGACATTGATTGGGAGTTTTTGAGGCTTGTGCTACATGTTGTTGGTTTTGGTGACAAGCTTACAAATTGGATTCTAGCGTGTGTCACTAGTGCCAATTTTGCAGCTATAATCAATGGAGAGGCCACAAGTTTTTTTAAAAGTGAGAGGGGCCTTCGTCAGGGATGCCCACTCTCCCCCTATCTCTTTATTTTGATCATGGAAGGCCTCAGCCTCCTTCTCACCAAAAGCTTCACTGAACACCAAATCTCTGGCATTAAAGTTTCAAAGTTCATAAAGATCGTTCACCTTATGTTTGTCGACGATGTCCTCCTCATGACGAAAACTGATCTAGCGTAGTGGACTGTTATCCAGGATGTGCTATTTCGCTTCTGCTCTGTCTCGGGACTTTCCATCAATCACTCAAAACCCTCAGTCCACTTTTGGGGACTATCGGAGCCTGAACTTCTTAGTTTCAAAAATTCCATTCCCTTCACTTTTATTGACCCGAGAGAAGGTTTCAGGTACCTTGGGTTCCAGCTAAAGCTGGGAGCCTCCTCTCCCGAAGATTGGCAATGGCTTGTTAAACTGTTTGAAAGAAAAATAGGCGGTTGGTGTAATAAATGGCTTTCACTTGGCGGTCGTCTCACCCTGGTTAAAATAGCGCTGGAAAGCCTGACGGTTTTCTGGATGACCTTAGAGAGGATTCCTAAAAAGATCATCAATACTCTCCGAAGACTCTCTTCCAACTTTCTGTGGAATGGCCATGGGAGTAAACACAGTTTTCACCTCTGCAGTTGGGAGACATTGACAAAGCCTAGAAAGGCAGGTGGATGGGGTCTAAAAAACCTACCCACCTTCAACACAGCCCTCCTGGCTAGTTCTTTTTGGAGAGCTATTACTCACGACAGCATTTGGCACCGAATTTTATTGGAAAAATACCTTGGCTCCCTGCAACTCTGTGACTGGCTTCGTAAGCCAACCCTTCAGCTAAAGAGGGCATCCACGTTCTGGAAGGGCCTGGTTGCTTCCTCTCCTGTAATTCTCCATTGGCTCCAATGGAAGCCGGGCTCTGGCACAGAGATTAAAATCGGAAGGGATAAGATTATTGGCCTGGAGGATAGATCGCTTCTCCCTCCAGCTTTGTGTTCGAAGCTCTGCTCTTTAAATTTACTGCACCTTGCACAGGTTAGAATTTCGACTGGAACCCCCGCTCTCCCGAATAATTGGATGGGTTGTAGCGAGCTGTCATTTCGTGGGTGGTGGGCAATTGATTGGAACCGTTTCACTTCTGCACTTAAAAGTGCCGGCATCTCCCTTGTTGATGAGCCAGATTCTCTTTTGTGGGCAGGAGGGGATGCTTCGGGCATCTTATCTGTAAAGAATATCTATGAGGCACTTCTGAAACAACAAAATCTCGGATCCGATTTCTCTTGGTTTCTTCAGCTTTGGAATTGGAAGGTTCCCCTAAAATATAAACTTTTTGTTTGGCTAGCCAGCAAAGAAAAGATTTTAACTTGGGAATCGCTTCACCGGAGAGGATGGGAAGGGCCCGGAATTTGCCCTCTCTGTCGCCACGCGCCGGAAGACATACACCATCTTTTGATCCACTGTGAGTTTTCGATGGATGTATGGAACAGTCTGTTAAAACATTTTAATCTTCCTTTCTCCTGGAGCGGAGACACAATCTCTAATTGTTTCAACTCGTGGCACTTAAATAACTCCACTCCGATTTGTATGGTTGCCCACGTCAGCTAGCAACTCTGGATTGAACGAAACAAAGCACTATTTGAGGATCAACCTCCTTCCATGCTAGCCGTTTTTTACAGAGTCCTGGCCACCTTCAACTGGCAGTCGTCAACAGTAAAGCCCTTCCTCTACAAAGCGATTGACCTTAGTCTGCCTGAAGGGTACACCCTTACATGCTTTGACGGAGCGGCCCAGTCAAATGGTTTCTGCTGTGGGGCTGGAGGTATTTTCAAATCACATCCGTCAAGAATCAAAAAGTGGTTTCTCAACTGTGGTCTGGGAACAAATACGAAAGCGGAGCTCATGGGGCTTTGGGCTTCCCTCTCAGTAGCTTCTACTTGGTCCATCAATCATTTGCTTGTCCGCGGCGACTCGAGAGTCATCATCGACTGGATTACTCAAAAATCAAAGCTCCATTCAGTCCACATCGAATGCTGGAAACAAAAAACGCTGGATCTATCCAAAAGTTTCACAAACATCAACTTCCAACACATTTCCAAATCTTACAATAGTGAGGCGGACGCTCTCTCAAAGAGAGCGTTAAGTGAGGAGGCAGGGAGACTCTCGATCTTCCATTGCGATAGCGGGATCGAGAGTCATATTTCCTACTTTAGCATCTACTGATCGTTGAATGCCGTCCCTTCTTACTTTGATAGTTTTGACAGTTTCTTTGAAAGCTTCTGAAAAGCGATTTATGGTGATTGTATCTCACTGTTTTTTTACAGTATTTGAGGGTCTTACCTTGAAGCAGGGCTGTTAGTGTGTTTGTATTGGTCGTTTTCACTGTTATTGTGCGCCGACCACAGTGCATAGCTCACCGCTGTTTCACTGTTGTTTGCCTTGTAAATGATTTTATACCTTATATAAACTCGAGAAAAAATTTTCATGGAAAAAAAAAAGTCTGTATATTAAAAGTCCAAGGTGCATTCAATGTTATAAAATTATTTGTATATTTTTTAAGTTTTCGGTTGAAAGATTGTTCGATAAATAATTTTTTTTTTTTTTTAAAAGATAGTGTTTAAGGTAAATTTTAGGTTTTTAAAGGTATAAAGTTATTATAATAATAGATTAATAATGAAAATGAAACTAATGGTTAAGAATATGTATTTCTTCTTAAAAAATCACAAGTTCAAATCTAAATCAAAATAAAATCTTAAATAGAAAGAACAACATTCATCTCATAATTAACTTAATAAATAATAATTATAATAATTAAATATTTTTATATTTTATTCTTAATTTAAAATGATAAAATGTAATGAGTTATTTTTAATTTTATAGTAATTT
The DNA here is from genome assembly GCA_010110895.2 of Picea sitchensis. Lineage (NCBI taxonomy): Eukaryota > Viridiplantae > Streptophyta > Pinopsida > Pinales > Pinaceae > Picea > Picea sitchensis. Next base: position 693 of record SNQJ01S0148541.1, on the reverse strand, counting down.
TATAAAAAAAAAATCAAATTTCTATATAAAATAAATTTAATATTTATTTTAAAATAATATTTATTTTGTTTATTAATTTTTATAATATCAATCATAAAAATAAAATACTTAATCATATTATCGTTGTAATTTTTTTATTTAATTTCTAAAAAATTTAAAATAAAAAACATTTATCTTATAACATTTACATAAACATTTTCAAAAATCAAATTAATAAAAAATAAAACTCTTGAAACAAGCTTAAGCCTCACCACACAAATATTTTACGACCACATCTTTTCTTTTTCATTATATTTCACATATTAAAAAATATAATTTGAGAAATCCTAATAAACACTATTTACGACCACATCTTTTCTTTTTCATTATATTTCACATATTAAAAAATATAATTTGAAAAATCCTAATAAACACTATGCACAACTTTTTAGAGCATCCAATAAAAAAATCGTACTTATTAACTTAAAGTATAAATAAGAAAAAAAACACAAACCTCAAGTTTTCTGTTCAAAGTACAAATTTATTCCTTTTCCAAAACGTTATTGGTTACGGGAACATTTTTCCTTCTTTCCAAAAGTTTATGGATTAACTCAATTATGTATATTTGTGTTTTTTTTACTCATTTTTTCGAAACTCTTTAATTCTAAAATTTATAAAAAAACAATTTGAATTTCATATGAGATACGTTTGATT
>SNQJ01S0148540.1:0-14810 GCA_010110895.2 Picea sitchensis | reverse complement strand
AGGAATTAATTTGTTTGTTTTAAAAAAATATTTTGATAGTTGAAAAGATTATTAAACCCTTTCCTAAATCTTCAAAAGTTATTATCCTCGATAAAGTAGATGTGAATTGGAATATCTAATGTGCCAAAATTACATATTGGTGCGCATTCATAAGCACAAAGACCACCAATAGTAACAAATCATTTGGTAAAACTTAAATCTTGGTTGAGATTATATTAACTACATATTTCACCAACATGTCAACCCATCATTCACTCACTTTATATTCTTTAATTTTTTAACAATAATTTATAAAAAAAATTAACCAATTTCTAGAAAACGAAGACAAAGGGAAGAAAAGGGCCATTTTAAAATTATTGTGAGACTTCAATAATTGTGTTAAAGAAAGTAAGTTGTATATATCACGACTGCACAAACACAGTTGGTATGTGCCACATGAAGTCCATCCTTGTGATATGTCAAGAGGGAAAAACTTATTACTAACAAGTGTTGCATGGCAGCGTAGTCCCTGCTAGGTTGGAATGGGAATAAATGCATTGCTATGGCAGGACCGAGCAGAGATACGTGGGAAGCAACTTGAAGTACAGGTGGTATCCATGCAGAGGATGACTCGTGGCAGTCTGTCACAGGCCAGCCACAAGACATTGGGCTGGTAGATGACCCCCAAGGTTAACATGCGAACGAGGCAGTTTTTTCTTGGGGTGTGTGTAGCTCAAACATGGGACTTAGAAATTTTTTGTCTCAATGACTTGCACTAAATTTTCCCGAAAAAAAGGACCAGGGATCACACACATTAAACATTCAAATATAATAAACACAATTTCCTGACATCCAGCATAGTTGAAGGAAAAAAAATTTAGCATTCCTGAATTAGTTTTCTTTGAAATTTATCAAAAATTAATAATGTCTTGCAATAAAAGTTCCTGGAAAGAAGGACCAGGAATCACACACATTATACATTCAAATATAATAAACACAATTTCTTGACATCCATCATAGTTGAAGGAAAACAAATTTAGCATTCCTGAATTAGTTTTCTTTGAAATTTATCAAAAATTAATAATGTTTGTTACATATTTCTAGAATCTGTTCCATATTTCTGGAAATTTAAATGTGTTTGTCCTATAAACTGGGATTGGGTCTCCCGCGGACCGTAAAAGAGATAAGTAGAAGAAATAGGACTGTAGAAAGAAGAAATGCACGACGGTAGAGAGGAAGACCTAAAAAGAAGAAATTGGAAGTTATGAGTCTTTGGTTAGAGATTTCTATTTAAAGAGGTAGAATAATTGGATTGATAAAGAAAGCAAGATGTGATCAGTATAGAATTACTATGAAGTCGGTGCGTTTTTTTTGCTGTCGTCGAAGTCCACTGGAATCGTGCCAGCCGGTTGTTGCCCTTTGTCGATGAGTTTTTCCATTCTCCGTTGGAACCATTCTTCAATGTAGCTTCTCATGGGGGCCACGTTGATTTCATCCTGGATTTCTATGTCGAAAAGCTCGTTTTCTAATTTCCGTAGATCCACAGAAATATTATGTAGACCCTGTTCAATTTCTTCATTATGTGTCGAATAGTCCACTAGCCAGTTCTCGACGTCATCTTCACCATATTCAAGGATGTCATAAAACTTTTCTAAAGACAACCCCTTTAAAATATCAAGTTGTTCATCGAAGGCTTGTTTGGTCAAGGACAGGGATTTGAGGATTAAGTTTGGGTCTTGAACCTTGTTGGTACTTCCGGATACGTCTATTTGGGTCAGGTTTCTAAATAATTATTCTTTCTCTGATATGGCTTGTTCACATGATTCGACAATGAGTTGCAGGTTCTTAACTTTCCTTTGCCAACATGCTTTTAAATGTTTGATTCGATTTGGGGAGGGGAGATCCTCTTGTCTTCTTTTCAGATCCGAGTTGTTGATGGCATGGTTGGCAAAAGGGGTCACCATCTATTCATAGAAACGTTCTTCATTTTTTAAATATTTGTGCAAATCATTTGCCCTCTTTCGAAAGGAATCTATATTTTATGATGTTTCCTAGGCTTCAGTAATTAACTGCATTATTTTCTTGATTTTCTTCTCTACAAAGGCTCTACAGGATGTGAGGAGGCTGGAGGATCCTTTTAACTTGGTTGCAGGGGCAGTAGGCATGGTTTTTGCTAAAGGACTGGCAAACACTGGGGTAGCAATGAAAGCCTCCTCCAATTCCTTGATTCGACCATTCAGTCTGGCATTCTCTACTTCAATTCCTCCAAACGGAATCATCAAGAGCATCAACGGTTGCGCGGTGAAATCGAAAGATTTGGGGCGACTGCATTTTCCTAAAATTAATCTCTGTACGAGATTTTCCTTTCTTATTTGTTACATATCTCTTTTCAATGATTAAATTTTTAGATTGGCTATCAAAAACAACACTCTGGAATATGAAGGATTCATCTTCGTAAAAAATGTCAGTCTCAGCTATTTCCATTATGGAACTATGGTGCATCGCATCTGCGGGTGAATCAACTTTGTGCAATAGGGCATCCACAAAAGTTTCAAGTTGCATGTGCTCACTTTCAATTTCGGGTTCTTTCGCCTGCCCTACAATGTTTTTTCTCTTCTTCCTCAGGGGAATCTTGTGAGAACTATCAATTTTTCCGCGAGGAGGGTTCTTATCTCCTCCTCCGTTTGAATATTTTTGGATTGCTTTCTTACTGGGGTGGGCCATTGCAGCGATGCTCCGTGATGTCATGCTTTTGGGAGTGCTAGCTGGGGACTGGACACTCTTCTCACCGGATCCTTTTCCCTGTTGTTTGTGCAATTCATTTACGCTTTGCAATGTCTCTACATCGCAATCGTCAGAAGCAGGAGTGTTGTCGTCACTGGCTCTGTCTTCGGTCAGACGTCTATGGATAAAAGAGCTGCTAAATCCAACTGATAGTAAATGTTCTCGAAAAATCCCATCAGGGTCAAACCCTTTTAGCCTTTTAGCATATTTTAAGTTCAAGTTATTGAAATGACCTACGAATTCGTCAATCTTGTTGACGTTTCTGCACACGAAGTCCCCAACTTTTCAGGGCAGAGGAATGAACTATTTTTTTCTCTTGTCATGGAAAAAATGCAACCAGTGGTTGTATTGCCTTGCTATTTCTGTAACAAACATCTTGTCCATGATGTGACATGGAAGGAAAGTAGAATTTTCCTTGGAGCCAAAGATCATTATTACACTGTAATTTTCCTTTTGCTCAAGTGTCCCCTTCCTATCCAAAAACTTGGTTGCCTGGCTAGACATCCGGGAAGCATCCTTTCCTAACAATAAATCTTTGAAAACTGAGACAAAGTCATTAAAAACCTCATAAAAACAATGGGAGGCCTTGTGCCTCCACAAGGCCTGGTACCAGAATGTTACTGGGTCGAATTCATAGTTTATTTTCTTGGACAGAGACAGTTTTGGAAATGGACAACAATGCACTATTGCGAAAATCAAGTAGGATGACATATAAAATTTATTTGATTCTTTGAATTGTGACAGTTGGGAACATATTTCAATGGAAATTAGCTTCCCCCAATCGAAAATGAATTGTTCCTTGACTGTGAAGTACAAAATATAAATAACTATACAGGAAATGCTTGTCGTGGATTCCTGTCCCGTTATTCTTGTAAACAATTGAGCAATTTCCCAGAATGGATTTCTAAAGGAACTGACTTGCAACTTTGTGATATCTTCAGGAAATGTTGTCGGGTCTTCGAGGAACTTGGGTAAGAGGTCCAACACATTATCATTTTTTCTAGGAACTACTTGCAGTCTTATCCTCTGAAGGCCAATGTTGGCTTCGACAATCTTAACATCTTACGAAAGACTTGAGGTGACAAAAAAACAGGAGAATGGTCTCGTAGTGGAATAATTCTTTGGCTTGAAATATATTTTTCGACGCACCAAGAGACCACCTCCTTACAGTAAAAAACCTCAGGGACGCATCCTGCACGAGCGATTCCAGAGGTCCAAATCACTTCATTATGGGCGGAACGGGATGAATAGTAAGAGTATGCCCTGGACCACTGGAAGTTCTGGTCCTCACGTCTGAAGATATTCACTGTATCTCCACAGAACTATTGTTGAGTTGTTGCGATAAGTTTACGAGAATGTTGGTTTGCTCCAGACGATGTTTGAAATGAAGAGTTGGAAGGGATAATATAACCCTGCGCAAATCTTGGTCCAATGTGTGTGAATGGGAGATCTCCTCGAGACTTTTCACTCATTAATGACAATTTCGACGACTGTTGCATGATGCGTTGTTAGCATTAAAAACTAGTAATTGCATACATATAAGTGGGAACATGGTAGGTACGGCTATGAGCAATTAAGGATTGGATATTTTGTGAACGGGCCAACGCGACGACTTGTGTTTGAGATGAACAATCGAAAGGGATAATATAACTCTCTGCAGATCTTGGTTTAATGTGTATTAATGGGAGATCTCCTCAAGCGTTTCGCTCATTAATGACAATGTTGACGATTCCTACATGGTAAGCTATTCGCATGAAAGGTTACTAATTGCATATTAAGAAAGAAGTACAAAGGTCATGGGAACGAGAAAGCGAAATTAAGGAGTGTCTAATTATCAAAAGCGGTCAGGCGGACTTCAAAATAGGGTTACAAGGTACAACCGTTAGAGGTGAGGGCCCAAGGGTCAAATTGTATGTCTCAGAACTTGTTAAGTGAAAAATGCATAACACGGAAGAGGGCATGATGGGACCGTCTAGAGGGAAATTTGTATATCGTGGAAGTCCAGGTAATGTTTGCAGGACACAAAACAATGGAAGTGCAAACGTGAGCCCACCTATCCAGGAACCCGCAATCGAAAAAGTGGCTCAAGTATGGAATAGCGAAACGGCTGGGAGGATTCGTTTTCGCTAATATATTGAAACTTGTAATATATATCCCATTACGTGGCAAGATCTTTTCTGCATATCTCTTGGAAGAAAGGAGAAAATAAGAGAAAACAAATTCATTTAAATTTGAGGAGTCGAGCTTCATTTAAATTCCACTATCTCGTCGAGCCTTTTGCTTTTTAATGATAGTATGTATGGTTGTTGCATGATGAACTGTTAGCATTAAGCCTTGGTCATTGTATACTTAGAAATAAGTGTGAAGGTGGTGGGCACAATAAACAATGACTATGAATTGGAGATTTCGTGAACTCGCCAACCCGAGGATTCGCGAAAGAGATTCCATGAAATGGGCAAGTATAGAAAGCAGTCAGATGGGTTTAGAATTAGGGTGACAATGGTTCCCTAGGAGACGTGACTTCCCTAGGGTCAAATTGTATGTCTCGAAACTTGAGTGAAAAATGTGTACCATGGAAGAGCGGATGATATGGGATTCTGACGGTCAATTTGTATATGGCAGAAGTGTGGGAGATATCCTCGAGCCTTTTGCTCATTAATGCCATGTTTAAGGTTCATGCATGCCGAAGTGTTAGCATTAAAGATTTCCAATTGCATATCCAAAGCGAAGTAGGAAGGTGGCGGGGATAGGGAACAACAATTAAGGTATGACTAATTATCGAAAGCGGTTGGTGATGCTTTGAAATAGGGCTACAAGATACAACCAGCAGAGGTGAGGGCCCGAGGGTCAAATTGTATCTCTCAGGAGTGTTGACCGCAGAATGTGTAACACAGAAGAGGGAATGATGGTGCATCCCTGTGGACAAATTGTATATCGTGGAACTCTGGGTACTGTTTGTTAGTCGCGAAACATTGGAAACACAATCCTGAGCCCGCTAGTCTGGGAACCTGTAATCGAAAAAGTGTCTAAGTATGGAATAGGGAAACGGTAGGCCGAGCTCAATACATAGTAAATGTACCACGTCATGGACATACATCTAACTTGGGGCTAAGTATTGAAAGGAATGACGAACGGTCGGGCTCATGAGGGGGCATTCCAGCGGACAAATTGTATATCGCAGAACTTCGAGCACTGTTTGCAAGTCGCAAAAGATTCGAAACACAATTTTGAGCCCGACAACCCGGGAACCCACAATAAAAAAAAATTCTAAGTGTGGAATAGAGAAACGGTGGCCCGAACTTGTTTTCACTAATATATTCAAATTTGTAATAGCTTTCCCATTACCTAGCAAGATCTTCTCTGCATGTTTCTGGACAAGTTTTGTAGGGATAGTTAGTCCTCGAGGCTTTTGCTTATTAATGACGATCTTTACGATTGTTGCATGATGGCGTCTTAGCATTAAACCTTTGTTGTTGCATATTTGGAAAGAAGTACGAGGATGGCCCCAACGGTCAAATTGTATCGCTCGAAACATTTGAATGCATAATGTGTAACACAAAAGAGGGGACGATGTCGGAGTCCGACAGTCAATTTGTATATGGCGGAGGTCCGAGTGCTATTTGTAGGTCACGAAACAATGGAAGTTAATTTAGAGGCCAGAATAATTAATGTGCATTGGGAAGGGTGCGATTGTGGCGGGGATGGAAGAGAGCCATAAATGGTTTGAAACTTTTTATGAATTCGGGTAAAGTGAAGCTTGCGAGTTGTAGGAGACCGGGGTGGAATTGTAGATCAGGGAATTTTTTGGGTGCAAGATGTATATCACGGAACTGGTGGAAATTTTTGGCTAAGTATAGAAAGGAACGAGGATCGTTCTGAGTACTGTAAATGGCGGTTTAATGCGTTTTAATGGGAGATGTCCTCAAGGTTTTTTTGCTTGTTAATGCCAATTGTTTTATACCAGTGTGTTCAGTTGTCACTAGTAAGACCATAATTAATGTGCATTGGGAAGGGCGCAAATTTAGTGTGGATGGAAGGCAACGACAAATGCTTTGAAACATTTGTGAACCGTGGTAGAGTGAAGCTTGCGAGTTTGAGGAGCCCGCGATGGAATTGTAGATCATAGAAGTTTTGAGTGCAAGATGTATATCATAGAACTAGAAGCAACAGAGTTCGAAAGCGCCAACCCAACAACCGCGGCCATAAAATTGGCTAAGTGTGGAAAGGAACGACGGTCGATCAAATTCGTCATGTGAGGATATAGATGGAGATGAAGATCTGTTAGCTCGCTAACCTTGGAACCCGTGATAATAGAAAGACGACTAAGTATATAACCAGAAAGCGATAATAGACGGGAAGAAGAAAAGGGAAAAAGGGCTAAGTATCTCACAGAACAACATCTACTATTCGATTATTAATGCCAATCTTTTCGAACCCCTGGTGAGTTCTCACTAGTAAAAGCATAAATAACATATCACAAAAGTTTTTTGGGTGCAAGATGTATATGACGGAACAGACATAAGTGTTGGATACAACAAACCCGTGACCCAGTGGTCAGATAATTGGCTAAGTATTGAAAGGGACGGAGGTCGGTTGGGCTCATGGTGTGAAGATATAGATAAAGATGAGCATTTGCCAATCCACAAATCTAGGAGGTCGTGATCATAGAAATGTGACTAAATATAGAACCACAAAGGGATAATAGCAGGGGAGAAAATAAGGAAAATTTAAAGAGAAAGTGTTTATATTTATTCCAATAGTATTCATATTAATATATATTAATAGATTATTTCTGGTCCAAACGTAAAACATCTTCCAATTTGCAGGATGTTGTTCGGTTCGCAAATTTCGTTGAAACCCATAAGCAATATAAAGAAAAAAATAAAAAATAAAAAATAATATATATATATATATATATGACGCAACATTTTTTATATGCACAGATATTATCAAATAGAAGAAGTGGCAATATATGCAAAATATTGAACAGGAACATGACGTCAACAGTTGAGTTGCCTTGTTGAAATAGAGTCCCTAATTCATTCTATTTACGGGACCCCAAAGAATGAAAGCAGGACAGGTCCTCCCATTTCTTTCTTTAAGTATAGGGCGGGCGCCACATAAGTATGAACTACGACAAATTATTCTTCCATGTAAAAAGTAAGGAGTGAACAGAGTAGCCTTTATTTAAATCGAAGTGTTGGGAAATAGAAGAAAAGCTTGTCGTCCATGTTTAACGACACACAAAAAAAAAGTACAAAATAAAATAAAAAACAATACCAGAGATTGGAAAACACCATACAAAGACCTCAAATATTCTATATTCAGATAAACTGGGTTACAAAATACAACTGAGATTATTTGCCATAATGACGGCGATTGGGCCTGTCGCCGACAAAAAAAAAAAAAGCAAATATGTACAATAATGAAGCCTATGGACAGTGTTTTATAGATTTCAACTTGATCATCAAATGCTTGATCATCAAATGCTTGATTCGTAAAAAATAACGAGTTGAATATCAATTTCGGTTCTTGGACTCCATTGGTGCTCCTAGCTAGATATATCCCATATTTTTGAATAGCTTGTCTCTTCTAGATATGGCCTCCCTGCATTGGTTGGTTATTCAACATTCCATACTTTGCTAAGTGTTAATTTCCCTCTATCGTCGAAAACTTGGGGTTTAAGGTGCCTTCCTTGTAATGTTCCTAATCATTGACATCTAAGACAACTTAGAGATGCGATTCAGGCCCAATTCAAAGACGACGGAGTGGTTTTATGTGACGTCAGGTTTGGGGGAAACAAATCTCGTTATCCAACAAGAGTTGAGACAAAAAAAAATTAAAGTATGTTGTGACTACTATTCTCCCTGTATTCGATCATATGTTTGGTTGAAAAGCCTACCTGAAGATTTGTATGTTGAATTTCTTTGTTTTATTGTTGTAAATTGGAAGGGACGTCTAATTCAGCTGCAAAATGTTCCTCTGTTGAAGTACATAGCTTCTTCAAGCAACACAGATCTGGCAAGTGTATCAAATGTTGCAGATCACATCATAATATATCTTTCGTCATAGGGGTGGCAAACACCGTGGACCACAAAATGGTCTGGAATATTCGGAAGTGACGCCAAATATTACTCCATGCCTGAATACACTCAGAAGGAAATTATAAAATTGGATACTCATGAATGTGAGAAACTGTATGCGCGTTTGAATCAACATTCTAAAACTACAGAACGTTTTATGTCAAAATTGTAACAGACTTGACAGACAACCAATTTCTATGTCAAAGAGTGTTGAGCGACCTTTGGATGTAGTAACAGACTCGACATACAATCAAATTTTGATCACTACTGATACTAATGTCAAGTGTAAGAAGTCATGATCCCAGGCTCCAGGTAGTTTCACCTTCAGGCATCCACACTGGCGGTGGCCCTAGGCTCCAGATAGCTTCGACTTCGGACATCGACACTGGCAGTGGCAATGGGAACAATGTTATTGACTGCAGTGCGGAAATACAGTGAACAAGCAGGGTTGTCATTGTCAAAGCACTTAGACTGCAAGATTTTCAGACCTGCAAAGAACATCGACTTTAGTGTTGCTTTGTCACGAAAACTACAATGTTGCTCTGAGTCCAAAAATCTTTGGACGTTGGGTGTCCTATGCGATAATGACCTTGACATTAGGTACATGTCAGGCATCTATTATCTGACATTGCAGTGTTAATGCAATTTCCATGGTGAACGACAAATCTATTGCATTAGCACAAGAAGTATTAATTGTGTGATTAATTAACATCCTTGAAGGACGTGAATCCCAAACACCGCCTGAAAATTTTCAAACAACCGTGTGTTCAAAAAATACATTGTTCTATATTTTAAGAAATAAGAAATTGTATTGTTCAAGCAATTTTTTATTTTCAAATATCGGATCCACTACAACAGAAGAAATGCATTTTCCTTATTCAAAGCAAGGAAAACAACAAGAAGATTGATATTAGGTGGAAACAACTCTGGAATACACCAATACATTAAGGTCTCTTCTAAAAAATGAAATAAAATGATTAAATGAAGGTGGTAGTAAAAGGTGAATTTCAGAAACCAAATCATTACCTGAACACGCCAAACTTCTTGCAGAAGGTGGTATTATAAAGTAATCTTCAAAAAGTGTTGCAAAGTCCATAATCCATAATTCCTTCCCATTAACTTTTCCCAGTTACATGTCGATGCAAGCATTAGAAACTTTTGAGAGTGTCATTCCCTGGTTATATACCCACCTCTAAGTAGGAGGAGAATATTCGTGCAAAGAGGGGCAAGCTCATCGACCTAGATACAATCATATGCATATGAATAGTGAAAAAAATGTGCAATAGCGATAGAAAGTTGAATGTATGTGGAGTATGTTACTACATCCAGAGGACGGTGAACAAACTTTGATAAAGAATATGACTTTCTGTCAAGTCTGTTACCACACCCAGAAGTAGCTCAACAAACTTTGAAATAGAAACATTTGTAATTTTAGGATGTTGATTCAACCACCCATACAGTTTCTCATCCTCACGACGATCCAAATTTATAATTTCCATCCAAGTATATTCGTGAATGGAGTAATATTTGGCGTCATTTCCGAATATTCCAGACTATTTTGCAAGCCACGGTATGTGCGATTCCTCTAACGAAAGATAAATTCTTGTGTGGTATGCAGAATTTGATACACTTGCCAAATCTGTGTTGTTGGAAGAAGCTATATACTTCAATGAAGGAGAATTTTGCAGGTGACCTGAAAGTCCCTTCCAACTCCCAGTAAGAAAACAAAGAAGTTCAACACACAAATCTTCAGGCAGACCTTTCAACCAACCAAAGCATTGAATACATGGAGAACACCAATCACAAGATACTTGATTTTTTTTTTGTCTGAGTTTTTGTTAGCTAACAGAGTTTTTTTTCGCTCAAATTTGACGTCACATAAAACCATTCCCTCATCTTTCAATTGGGCCTGAATGGAATCTCTAAGTTGTCTCACATGTCCATGACCAAGAACATTACAACGAAGGCACCTTAAAGCCCAACTCTTCGATGATAGAGAGAAATGGGAATAAGTATTTAAAATGAACGTTGGAGGATGATAGTATAATATTCCGTAAATTTTGGTTTAATTCATTTTAATGGAAGATGCCCTCGATCTTTTTGCTTATTAATGCCAATATTTTCAAATATGTGTGTTGAATAGTCACTAATAACACGAGTTAACATTCCCATATGCAAGCAGATTCTCAAATATGACAACCTGTAATATATGCAGAGTATTAAAGAGGGACATGACGTCAAGACCTCTGTGGATGACACATTTGTGGATGGCAGCATGGTAATACAATATTGCACTATTACTATGATGATGCCTTAAAAAAACTAAAATAACCAACACTTTTTGCAAATTCAAAATGGACGCAAAAAAAAATATCAGATCCCATAATATTCCCCTGTTAATGCGTTTTAATGGGAGATGTCCTCGAGCTTTCTGTTTATTAAAGCCAATATTTTCAAACTTGTCTAGTGGGTTGTCACTAGTTAAATCATAATTAATGTGCATTGGGAAGGGCGGAAGGTGGCGGGGATGGAGGGGAGCGAAAAATGATTTTAAACTTTTTTGAACCCGAGAGTGCATGAACCCGCGAAACTTTGAAGACTAGACTAAGTATGGAAAGGCAAGTCAGACAAACAGAGTCATCATAGGTAGAGTCAGGCTTGTGAGTTCGAGGAGTTTAGGGTCGAATTGTAGACCACGAAAGTTTTGGGTGCATAATGTATACCCCGAACACGGGTTACCAGAGTTCGATAACACCTATTCGTGAACCCGCATTCATAAAATTGGCTAAGTATGCAAACAAACAGCGGTCGGTCGGACTCATGATGTGAATATATAGAAGGATATGCCGATTTGTCAGTTCGCCACACCGGGAACCCGCGAGCACAGAAATGTGACAAAGTATAGAACCAGAAACACATAATAGAGGGTGGGAACAAAAGGGTAAAACATGCAAGTTTAGAAGAAATTGGCTAAGTATGCAAACTAACGACTGTCGGTTGGACTCGTGATGTGATAATATAGATGGAGATGATGATTTTTCAGTTCGCCACCCCGAGAACCCGCGACCACAGAAACGTGACAAAGTATAGAACCAAAAACACATAATAGAGGGGAAGAACAAAAGGGAAAAATGGGAAAGTTTAAAAGAGGAAAAAGAAAGGGAGACGAGAACTTTATCGCTCACACAACAACACTTAGTCTCATAACTATGAAGCCATAGAAAGACCTTAACTATGGGAAAAACATTCTCAGCTATGAAATATATTTGGAGCTCGACAAACTCTGGTTCAAGTCGAAAGAGATGTTTATATCCACTGCAAAATTTTGCATATTATTTTATCTGAATAGTATTTTTTGGGGAGCCAACTATAAAACCATGTTCCAATTTGCATTTTCTAAGTGGAGATGTGTTTTTGAATAAACAAGTACAAAGAGGCTTAATTGCAGCTGCAGGGCCTCAACTCTGGAAAGTTGAATCAAACAACAATAAGCAACATCCAGCGAACCAACGAGCAAGCATCAACTAGTCAACCAGGAATGTCGGTGAAGAACAATATTGTCCAAATTTACTGCAGTCAAGATTGTATAAAAAAATCAGAGGAATATATTGTAACACACATGTTGACCAAACATTTCATGTTGTGAAGCTTGGCAGGTAAACATGCAAGACTGTAAGGACCATGCAAAGGCCTCCCACTGTGCAAACATTTAAGGAAGCTGCAATTTTGCACGGTTGGCATTCTGCATCCACAATTGGAACACCTCCATAACACCCACTGACATATAAAAAATGAAATTGAATTTTATCTTCGCATACGAACATGTTCTGGAAGAGGATTTTGACTCAGGCATCTCCAACATTTAAAATTTTCACTTGCAAACTGGAAATAGCAAACAACAAAGAATGAACACGATCATAAATCTAGCAACAAAACCCACCTGTCAATGGGGAACAACAACAACAACAAAAATAGGCAAACAAGAAACCGGTCAACAAGCAATGAGCAAGCAGAAACCAATGAACCAGGAATGTCGCCAAAGAACAATATCACCCATATTCACTACAGACAACATTGCAGAAGAAAAATAAAGGATGAAAATGTATTGCAACAGACCTGTCAAGCAATGCAAGAATGCAACCGCAAAAACCAAGACCTACTGGTGAATGGATAAGGACAGAAGCGCAACACCTCGCCCACAAACTGTAACAACGGGTCCAACTGCAGATGGAGGACCCCAACCTTACAAAGTTGAAGCAAACAAGAGAAATCAACAAATAACAACCCAGTGAAGAAGCACCAAAAGGCCCAATTGCAGTTGCAAGACCTCAACATGAAAAGTTGAATCAAACAACCATAAGCAACATCCAGTGAACCAAGGAGCAAGCACCAACCAGCCGACCAGGAATGTCGGTGGAGAAAAATATTGGCCAAATTCACTGCACACAAGATTGTATCAAAAAATTCGGAGGAAAATGTATTGTAACACATCTGTTAACCAAACATTTCAGGCTGTGAGACCTATCAGGTAAACATTCAAGGCTGTTAGGACCGTCCAAAGGCCTGCCACTGTGCAAGCAATTAAAAAAGGTGTGGTTTTCATGGTTGGTATTTTTCAATACTGGGAGCGATCAAAATCCTCTTGCAGACCATCTTTGTATGTGATTACTATGACCAGAGAAGCAGGACTGTAATGTTGTCTTCGTCTCGTTCCTGATCGCCAATGTTAGACACAAAACCTACCTTCATCACAGCCACAGTGACGTGTAAGAAAAGGAAATTGTATTTTCTCCTCACATACAAAGATGTTCTGCAAGAGGATTTTGACTCAGGCATCCCCAGTAGTCAAATTTCCCACCCGCAAACTGCAAATAGAAAAGGAAGCTAAACACGGCACTGAAACCCGCCCGTCAATGGGGAATGACAAAAGACTAGTTCCAATCATGGTTGCAGAATCCCAAGCATGCAAACTGCAACAAGACTAGCAGGAAAACAAGAACAACAACAACAGGCAAATAAGAAATCGGTGAACAAGAAAGAAGCAACCATGAACCAGTGAACCAACAATGTTGCTGAAGAACAATATTGCCCATATTCACTGCAGAGAACATTGCATATAAAAAAAAAAACCCGGAAGAAAATGTATTGTAACATGCCTGTTAAGTAAACATTTAAGGCTGTGAGGCATGTTAGGTAAACATTTAAGTCTGTCAAGACTTCTCTGTAAACATTTAAGAAAGAATGCAATGTGGTAGGTTTGTTACGTACGAAAAAACATTTATTATATTATTTTATAACAATAAAAAAATAATCAGTAACAATAGTTCGAACAATAGAGGCTATGTAAAAAAAAAAATTATTCAAAGGACAAACTAATATGAAGTCAACTAATAAAAAACTGTCTCTCTATCTTCAAAACTTTGGATATCCAAATATTTCAAGAAAAAATAAAAAATTCAGAAAGACCATATATGATCAAAAACTTTGGATATGCTAACATATCAAACATTGGGAATAGTGAAGCTAGCAATAAGACCTCCAATCTGTTATCCAATCAGATCATGACATATATGGTATTTTTTATTATATAAAAATCAATGCTTTTAGTTCCCTAGTTCCAACAATAGATACTATGCAAATATTTTTAGTCAAAGGACAAATTAATATGAAGTCAACGAATTATCGATCGCTATAGTCCCTCTACGCCTTCGGCAGGGACTAATAAGAGTTTAAGTGGAAGAATGGAAAGTTCTAATAAGAGAGTGACCTAACTTGAATTACTAATAAGAATGGTACGTAAAAGAAAGGAAGGTGCAAATAAGAGAGTGGCCTAATTAGAAAAAAGTGGGTGGGGTATAGTATGTGTATCACTCATATACATTATTACACAAAGTTAAAAAGTAGGATGGACAATATGTCTAGTAGTTGGGGACATAACATACTCCCCATTTTCAAAAACAACTT
>SNQJ01S0148539.1:36637-47351 GCA_010110895.2 Picea sitchensis | reverse complement strand
TATACTTTTCCTTCTAATTCTCGGTTGAGTTAGGTTAACTCCCAGGGTTAATCTTCTTTTCTTCTGTTGAGTTATGTTTTACTCCTTTATCCTTTTCCTTTCTTAAGTCAACTTAAAAATATAACTTTTAACTTCTTTGACTTTCCCCCCTTCAGTGTGAGACTATGACCTAGTGGGGGTGCCTAGGCCACTGAGTCTCCTCATCACCTCTCTAAGAGGTGGGGGCATTACATACCAAGTGATAAAAATACGATTTAAAATGATCTGAAAATTTAACGTTTTGAAAAGAAAATAAAAATCAAAAACATCTTATTTGTTTTTAGGTGTTGATTTTAAGGTTTTTCTGAGCTATTGTCTAAGTTTTTAAGCCCATGTTTGAAAAATGTTGTAATTTTCACCCCGTTTTAAAAAATGGTGCTACCGGTAGCACCACTTTTTGATTTGGGGGTTGATTTTGATGTTTTTTATGAAAAAATATGGGTTTTTTGGGCCAGTGTTCTTGTTTTGAGGTCACAGTTCTCATTAAGTTGGTAACTATGTCTGAAAATAGAAGTACAGAGCTACAAGGAAGACAATGAGAGGATGATGAGAGAGAGAATTCAGATAAATGATCAAGTGCTATAGAGATTAAATCAGTTGTAGAGACAAGCAAAGAATGGATCAAAGAAAGAGGAAGAAGGAAGGTATCATTAAAGAAGATATGATCGTGGAAGGGTCGGATATTCTAGGAGTTCTAGCAGAGCTCATAGGAATCATTCACCTCATTACGCAACAAGAAGGTATTATTCATATGAATATTCCATAAGCAGTCCAGAGGTGTCTCCTGTTAGGCACCAAAGAAGAAGGCATGAAATGGATAGTTTGCAAGGATATTTGAGGAATCTCAAGCCCCCATACTTTGATGGTGAAAGGGAAAGGGAATATGATGCTGAAGCATGGTTGCTTGGACTCAGGAGATATTTCCAATTGCATAAATATTCATCAACCTAGAAGCTAGAATTTTCACTTACCATTTACATGGGAAAGCTTCCATGTTGTGGGACCAGCTGAAGCAAGTTGATAATATTAATGAGAATATGAACACTTGGAAGAAATTCAAGAATTATTTTCAAAAGGAGCACCTCTCAAAGAATTTCTATGACAAGAAAATGTAGGATTTCTTTGAACTCCAGTTGGGAAGCATGTCCATGGAAGAATATGAGAAGAATTTCTTGGGGTTATTAAAGTATGTTGGGTTTATAAATGATAATAAGGTGAAAATACAAAGCTTTTTGATTGGAATGCCAACCTTTTATAAAGAAAATATTCGGTATGATGAACCCAAGACCTTGACTGAGGCTACCAGGAAAGATAAGTACATATATGAGAAAGGTTAGGGAAAAGAATCCATGCAGAAATATTGGAAGGATAAGAAGAAGGAGAAGTTTGATCAGAGGAAGAAGGGATTGAAGCTTCCTTTCCATAGAAACGAGCTTAATACAAATCATCAAGAACGGTATGCTAAGGATGAATCAAAGAAAGAAGACTCTCTGGGAAAAAGGGGAAGACCACCAATCCAATGTTGGGGATGCAAGGAAGATCACCTATACAAGGATTTCCCTCATAGAAAGGACAGAGTGAAGACCGTGCACAACCTCCAAGAGGCTACTACAGTCAAAGACATGGGAATAATTTATGCATCCTTAGATGATTAACAAGAAGAAAACCAATCCAAAATGATCAAGGTGGAAGGTAAGATAATTAATCAATATGTTGTTATTTTAATTGATTCATGAGCAATTCATTGTTACATTGATCCTAAAATAGTGGATAGATTACATTTGGAGAAAAGTAAACTTGGGAAACCAAGTTTGGTTCATCTAGCCATGAGAACCAAAAGGAGAATCCATGATATGGTTATAGGTTGCTCCATAAGTCTTAATGGTTTGAATACTAGTGATGATATGATTATCATACCATTGGGATCTTACAATATTCTAATTGGAATGGATTGGTTGGAAAAGCATCATGTTGTCCTAGATTTTCATAGAAATACATTTATATGTCTTGATGGAGATGGAAAATAGAGCATTGTGAAAGGTGTACCAAGACCCATATCTATAAGCGAGATTTCAACCTTACAATTGAAGAGATGTTTCATAAAAAGGGTGTCAGTTGTATGCAGGCCATGTGGAGGATCCATAAAAGAAAAGGGGGCCAAGTATTGAATATTTTATGCTACTGCAATAATTTAAGGATGTATTCCAGGAAATACCAAGGTTTCCACCAAAAAGGGAAATAGATTTATCTATTGATTTAGTGCCATGAGTTTCCGCGGTGTCAAAAAAACGTAACAGAATGAGTAGACTAGAGTTAAAAGAATTACAAATGCAGTTGGAGGAATTATTGAAGAAAGGGTACATATGCCCAACTGTTTCAACTTGGGGAGCACCCATACTCTTTGTCAAAAATAAAGATAGAACCTTGAGGCTATGTATTTAATTTCGATAGTTGAATAAGTATACTATAAAGAACAAGTATCCTTTACCCAGAATTGATGACCTATTTTATCAGTTAAGAGGAGCAAATATATTTTCAAAGATAGACTTGAGATTGGGATACCATTAGGGAAGAATCAAGGAAGAATACATCCATAAAACAACCTTCAGAACCAGGTATAGGCATTATGAATTTGTAGAGGTGCCATTTGGACTCACCAATGCACCAACTGTCTTTATGTGCTTATTTGGATAAGTTTTTCATAGTATTCATGGACGACATACTTGTCTATTCTAAGTCAGAGGAAGACCATGAACATCACCTAAGATTGGTATTGCAAGTGTTGAAGGAACATCAGTTGTATGCCAAGTTGAGTAAGTATTGTTTTTATCAAGAACAAATCCATTACTTAGGGAATATTATTTCGGAACATGGTATAACAGTGGATCTAGAAAATGTTGAAGCCATTAGAGGATGGCCAATGCCCAAGAATGTTTCATAAGTCATATATTTTATGGGATTAGTTGGTTACTATAGAAGGTTTATAGCCGGGTTCCCTACGATTTCTCATCCCATCACTTCTTTGCAAAAGAAGGGAATGAAATTTGAATGGACATTTGGATGTGAAGAGAAATTTAACTTGTTGAAGGAGTTACTCACTAGTGCACCTGTGTTAAATATTGTTGACCCAAATGAAAGTTTTGTGGTATGCACATATGCATGCAAGGAAGGACTTGGTGGATTCCTCACTCAAAATGGACATGTCATTGGTTATGAGTCCAGAAATATTAAGGAACATGGGAGGAACTATACCACACATGACTTGGAGCTAGCTATAATTATTCACACATTGAATATGTAGAGGTATTATTTCACGAGGAAGAGATTTGAATTAAGAACAAACCATAGTGGTCTGAAGTATCTTTTTTAAATGTCAACTTTGAATGTCAGGAGAACAAGATGTCTGGAATTTTTAAGTGAATACGACTTTGATATCAATCATATCAAAGGAAAAGAAAATAAAGTTGTCGATGCACTTAGTAGACGAGTGCATCTCATGCATGCTACAATTGTCAGTATGCACCTATCAGACTTGAAGAGCGGAATTTTAGATATTGTTTTTACAGATCAACATTACCTACAGGTAAAGAAAAGCTTGCAGAAAGAGAATGTACAACAAAAAATTAAAGAGTATGAGATAAATGAAGATGGATTAGTTATGCATAAAAATATAATTTATGTTCCTAGTTCCAGAGAACTTAGGAAGTTGGTATTAAAAGAAATGCATAATGTTCCATATGTTTGTTATAGAACGATTTGCCTCACCATTGCTATATTGCACAGAGGGTATTTTTCATTTCCCTTTGTAGACTTATCATCCCCTTTTGATGAATCCAGAGCTAAAAATATAATTTTTTCCACATATACTCTACCTATATGCTATGCAAGATGCGTATACGCTTGCTAATCCACTACAGCCCGCGTACATCAGGATTTGTGCCAAAAAATACAAAACGAGGTCGGGTTTCCATGTCACAACAAGAGATCTCTAATCCTTGGCCTTCCATATACTGGAAACATTCCGACTCGACCCTTCAGTTGCATCCTGAAGGATATAAGAGCACAATTTCGACCTATGGAAAAAAAGGAGAAAGCATTCAACTTTGAGAGCAAAGTTTCTCTGGAGAAATTACTTCATATTGAGTCTACATCCCTCTGTCCCTAAAGTCTGAACACAGTGTTCATCCCCAAAGATCTTTCCCTATTGTTGAGAGGACCTCATAACCTCTTTCCTATGATCTTGCCTTTGGTGGAGGATTGAAGTGGTGGAGACCCAGTTGGAAGGAACTTGGTTTCCTGGTTTCGAACCGTGCTGACACAGAAGTCTGTATTATTGTCACTTTTGTTGATCAATTTTTAATAGAAATAATTCTTTCCCATCCTATTGATATCTTGCAAATATATGATTATTATCCATGGGCATGTTTGTATTGTTTATTAATGGATTATGCTATCTGATGTGCTAACCCCTTTTATATTATCACTGTATACTTTCTCTGCTTTTTTGTTGAGAACTTCTTGCAGGTATAAATCTTTGGGTCAAAGTGCTCAACAGTGGAACATTATCAAACGTTGGATCGAGGTAGTCCTCTTTCTTATATTTCACATTAGTTTATATAGCATATGTTGGAATTGAGTTGATTTATGCAGTCATACCTGTCTGTTGTGGTTTACCCTTGGCCATAGAGAGTTTTTCCCTTGTAACAGAAATGGCGACTCCACTGGGGAGATATATTCCTTCTAAGGGTTGAAGTAGTTTTTCTTCTTACATTGCTCTTTTTCCTTTGTGTTTCTTGTTGTATCACTACTTGACATGTCATGTTCACTCTGGGTCTAAGTTTTCATCCTTTTTCCCTTGCTTGGTCTTGTTTTAAAACATATACGCCCTTTTTTCCTTGACAATCGTTTATACACGCTTGTTGTCTCACTGCAAGAAGCATATATACGCTTTGTTATCTTGAACAGTCGCGTATACCACTTCCCCTGGCTTGTTTGCTTGGTTTAGTGACTGCTAGGTAGGATTTGAAGATTGTTGAGCCTTCTCAGGTCTCTGTAGTGTCTGTTGATATTATCTGGGATGACAAGAAACCTTTTTGGAGTTGAATTTTTGGGTGGAGTCTTTCTCTTTTTTTCCATTTTTGATTTCTCCTTGTTCTCTGGACTATTTGCGTGGCTGCTTGGTATTCTGCTCGAGTTATTTCTTATATACACAGTAGAATTTATATATCAAGTTGATCATCAGTCTGTGCATTTTCTTTTTAGTATATTGAAAATACACAAAAATAGGCATTTTGTATTGGTTGGCATTTTCGTCTTTGAATCTCTATCATTAGCTTAGCACAATTAGTGAAAGATTGCATTTTACTTCTGAATTGCAGAGTTGAAATTGAAGACTGCACTGTTATTATTGGCATATCATTCAATGAAAAGTTAAATATAGACTTTGCATTATATCCATATTTATTTTCTTGCAGAATCATAACATCATGAGTTTCACTTCCATACCTTTTTGAGTAACCACGACCAATAAAATTTACACTTTAAACTAAAATTGATTAGTCATGATTTTATTTTTAAGGTGCACAAACTAGCCTAGGATTTAGTGCCTTGGAATAGGATATTGTGAGTAAACGTCTTTAAGGCAATTAAATCAACATATGTGTCTGAGACAGGGAGTTGAGAAGTCCATTGTATAATTGGTAATATTAGGAGGCTCCGCTCACACCAGAGTTAATCACGAGGTCGCACGAAGTTAGTTGAAGGGATAACCCCTATATACTCACCTAGAGTTAGAGATATTTATGTGGATTTATTATTATTTGGGGATCTTGCTAGTACGCATACCTCTGTGAGAGGAAGTGATTTAAAGGTTTTGGGATTTTCTACCCTGCCCATACAGTGATCCGAACTTACAACTGCTCGCATGTGCATTGGTTATAGAATGGTTGATTAGTTGCTTGGCTTAGGTATATCATAGGTTACTTGCAGGGGTTATTCTGCTTGTATCCTTAGTCAGATAGGGGTCAGACAACACACAACCTTTATGGAGGATTACCTCTCCGGGGGGATCTAACCGACTGGTTGTAATCCTATAAGGGCCCTTATAATTGATTTTTTTACCTCCAAACTTTAGCGGGGAGTCCCAGGTTCCTCTTGGACGAGGAATACCTTCTTTAGTGAGGGAGGCCACTCAACCACTTTAGCCCGTTTTCATGCATATTGGCCATTTGATGTTTTGGTATTCTCTTAAACTACTAGTCAACCTTAGGTGTCTATTTTTGGGTTTCATCATTATGGACAGTGGAGTTTATTTTTCTCCTTCATTTACCGCTACTCACTCCATGATACCTGCTAATTTCATGGGGACGGACCCTTCCGTTTTTTACATTGGTATGCAGAACTACAATGCTCAGTCTGTACCTTGGGTCTCTAGCCATTTTTCTGTTGATATGCCTTCCCCAATGCAACCCTCTCTGATCCGAGAAAGGATCTTTTAATGACTGTGGTTGGGTTTTTAATTGCATGCGTTAATTAACCATTTAAGAAGCTGAATGAAAGAGGATGAATTTAATGAAGGAACATAGCAACCATAAAACAATATACATATCTGAACTAAAGCAATAAGAACAACAAACCATAACAAGAGAAGTGATAATGGAGTTCGGCACAAAATTGCCTACATCTCCGAGCCTTTGTCTTAGTGGGGGAGGCTTCTTTATTTCTGTTCAAAGCTCAAAAAGTAAAATGCAGTAGTGCCATTAGGCTACAAGACTGATCTGGTCATGTTCTTCCAGATCTCTAGAACCCAGCAGAAGAAACGACATGCAAAACGGATGACTGGAGCTCCCATAAATGGCCCACAAGCGTCTGCTCCTCAACAACTTCCTTGCATAAACATGAATTTGGATTGGCTTCCCTTCAACATAAATCTGCTTTGATTGTCCTCCATGGCCTCAAAAAGGCCTATTTTTAATATATCTAAAGTTGGTTATCCATTCCCAACTTCTTCCCAAAATCTGGCCTCCAAAAATGCCCAATATCTCCCAAAAATGGATAAAATCCGTTAATTACAGGCCAATAAATTAATAAAACCACTATAATAAAGTTTAAAAACCCAAAATATGCATAGGTAGGGTGCAACCCCCTTTTGTAGGGCTCCTAGTCACAAATAATGTGCCATGTGGCCAAGCGCTTATCCTTAACGCGCTAGCCCCCCGAAATATGGCACTCGGTCCTGTGTGAAGGCCATATGGTCGAGCCCTATTCCTATGCACGCGCAACCACTCTTCCTTTTTGGTGTAGCCCCCGATATCTAGGCTAGTGGTTACACCCCCAGATATATGGAAAGGCTCGAGTTTATTGCATTAACCCCCGTAGGTGGTTATCGTATTGCGCCCGCACCCCTTTTAGCTGTGGTTACATGCAAATAATGAAATCGTGGGCTGGGGCTAAGCCCCAGCCCTTTCCACCTCCAACTAAACTTTTAATCAAACTTAAATACAATATTTTCCATATGATTGTTAAGAACCAACAGTGGAGCGGGTGGTTAGCCTGGTCTTGCCAGTCAATAGCCCGGTGGAGGTTGGGGGTTCGACTCCAGTGGAGACCCCAAAATTTTGCATAACCCAAAATCCAACCATAGGATGCCATGTGGAACCTCTCCATTCACCAAGAACGAAGCCACGTGTCAACTATCTATTCGTCCACCTGTCTGCTGACATGTCTTCCTAGTCAACAACTGTACTGCCACATCAACATGTCATTGTACCTGCCATGTAAGCCTGTGCCACATGTCACCCTTATAGTGGTGACACATGTCACCCTCTGATCGGTCTAAATCACATGCTGTACACCCCATCACCTACAATATTTCATCTCCAAATGCTTCCACGTCAGCTGTACGGACTGTACAGTCAACCCCCCCTTTTTTTTTGCCTGTTTGGTTTTTCAATCAGAATGCGATAACTTTCGCATACAGCGCCTGTTTGAGGAAGTAAATATACTACTAGAATCACCGCGACGAGATGGACACAATGGCACCAGTTTCATTCCATTACGAAAACTTTTATTTTTGAGCCTTTTTGAGCCCTATCAGGATTTTGGATCCGATTCTGGATCACACCTCCCCACTAAAGGACCTTTTGGTCCCCAAAAGGTTACTGTCCAGTCAATAATCTCAGGATAGGCCACCTGAATTGTCCTCTGTCTCTGAAATCTGTCTTGTGCACCTGTCTCATCAAGATCAACTGTAACACAATCATGACAACTGACAGTATATTGTTAGCCATTTGAACCCTGTTACATATTACTGAAGCCACTATCATCCATGTAGACAACATTACTAATGACAGCATCAAAACGACGAATGCAAATGAGCTGATATACTTGAAATATTTGCATGACATGAGCTTATCTTGAAGCAACTTATGATTGATTTTCCATTCAACAATCATTTCTTGTTCTTGCTTAAGATCGATTACCTCATTTGAAACAATTATTGGTTTGTTTCTTTCTTGCATTGCCTTCTTTAATTGTTCCATTGTTTGAAGTGTTTTATTTGCCTTAACATGATGAGCATGAACCACATAATCTTGACCTGCTTTGGTTAATTGATATTGATTCTTTGTCCTGTAGAAGATTTCCTTACGATCATATAAATATGGACTACCTAAGACCATTCCACATTCTCTTAACGACACTACATCACATGTTACCTCATCCACATACTTAGATAAAATTGCAAATTTGATTGTGCACTTCTTTGTTATGTGCATTTGATGATGATTTCTTATCCATTTAAGTGTGTAAGAATGATGATGAGTTTGTGTTTTTAACCCCAATTGCTTAACCAATTCTTCTGAGATTATATTAGATTGAGATCCACTGTCGATTAATGTGTTTATCTTAGTGTGTTGCAAGATTACCCTTATATGAAACAAGTTGCTTCTACAATCAATGCCTTCACCAATTTTACTTGTCATACCAACCAATGAGATCTTTGATTCATCACCTGAATCTGATCCCAAGTCTGTGCGTCTTGTTTTCGTTGCCACTGTTTTCATTCCCTTCTTTTCCTTGAACCACTTTGGCCTCTTCTCAGGATGCAATTGCCAACATCTGTCCTCATCATGTCCCTCTTTCTTGCAATGCTTGCAAGAGGGCTTCCCTTCCTTCCTCGTCACTGCATTTGAATTCTTTCCATGCCATTTCCTCTTGTCCTCTTTCCTTGAAGACGATGATTCCCCTGACACACCTGCTTTTCCTGCTTCAATATACGTAGCTTGAACAGAAACTTCCTCAAGGTTAGTGGGTCCAAACATGAATACAGTGTTCCTAATATGTGCAGGTAAACCTCCTATATACTTCATAATAGTTTCTTGTGTTTGTAAAGGGATATCTAACATCAATGCCATTTTTCGAAATCCATCTGTATACTCTTGCACTGTTTGTCCTTTTCTTAGTTTTAAAGATTGCCATTCAATTAATGTTTTTTCTTTATAACCCAAAGGATATAATTGTTTCCTAAGTGCAGAAATGAAGCTTTTCCATGATGGAAATACATTGCCCACTTGTTGCGTTCCATTTTGCAACTTGCTTTGCCACCAGATGAGAGATGTACGTGCAAGTCTCAAAGATGCCAACTTGATTTGTGTGGCCTCATCCTTGATCTGTTGCACACTGCAGTAAACCTCCATCTGCCTGATCCAATTATCAAGTTTCTCTGCATTTACTTCACCATCATATATGGGTAACTCAAATTTAACATCAAGTTTTAACAATGACATTTCATTCTTATGCTTATTAACATGTTTCTTTGCATTAGATTTAGAACTTTAACTTGAAGACGAAGGAGAAGAAGGAGGTGATGATGGAGGTGAAGGAGGAATCTGAGGATGATCCTCTTCCTCTTCACTTTTTTACTTTGAAGATTCATCCAAAACTGGTCTCTTTCATTCCATGTAATCCTCGTACAAAAAATTCACCATCTCCGACATAGAAAGGAAAGTTTTCTGGAAATCTTTCTCTTCCTGAGAAAGCCCTTCTTCCGATGCCATCTTCTCACTGTGAGAAGCTCTCTTTCTCAATCCGATTAATGGATTCTCTGCAACAAGATCGCCTTCACCACGCTGTAGCTTTTCCCTGGTTAACATGCAAAACTCAAATCCAAATGTCAACTAGCTCTGATACCACTTGATCCGAGAAAGGATCTTTTAATGACTGTGGTTGAGCTTTTAATTGCATGAGTTAATTAACCATTTAAGAAGATGAATGAAAGAGGATGAATTTAATGAAGGAACATAGCAGCCATAAAACAATATGCAGATCTGAACTGAATCAATAAGAACAACAAACCATAACAAGAGAAGTGATAATGGAGTTCGTCACAAAATTGCCTACGTCTCCGAGCCTTTGTCTCAATGGGGGAGGCTTATTTATTTCTGTTCAAAGCTAAAAAAGTACAATGCAGTAGTGCCATTAGGATACAAGACTGATCTGGTCATGTTCTTCTAGATCTCTAGAACCCAGCAGAAGAAACGACACACAAAACGGATGATCAGAGCTCCCAGAAATGGCCCACAAGCGTCTGCTCCTCAACAACTTCCCTGCATAAAAATGACTTTGGCTTGGCTTCCCTTCAAAATAAATCTTCTCTAACAGTCCTCCATGGCCTCAA
>SNQJ01S0148539.1:13071-34650 GCA_010110895.2 Picea sitchensis | reverse complement strand
ATAAAGAAGAAGAGGTTTTTACCCTGTATGGGTTTCCTCGGGAAATATCTGTCTCTGTGTTTCTCATATATGTGACTGATGCTGAATGTGCCATTGTTTATTTCCCTGCATTATTGTTTTCATCATTGAGTGCCTTGTAAAGATTTTAAAAGAAGTATAATTGTTTAAGCACGGTAACAACTGATTCACTCCCCCCCCTCTCAGTTGTCCAATAGATGCACCTTTTAGTCATGTCATCAACATTCCAAATCCTCCCCCTTCTGAACAAGAGATATTTATTCTTCCCCCGAATGCTCTCCCTCCAAGTCCTGACGAGGTTCCCTTCGATTGGGATGACCTGATGGGACACCCCATCCCCCCACCTATGTATTTTCCATTAAGAGACATTATTCGAACCATCACAGAGACTGTATCCTCCATTAGCACCTTCTCCTCCTTGACTTGGAAAGCCTTGGGTTTTCCCAATCTTTGGTCAGCTATCTGCAAGGTACTAAATTTTGGCAGAAGGCCAGGATGGGAGCCTTGGCCTCCCCCTTTACATGTTGATTAGAACAGAAAAAAACAAGTCTCAGTTAAGCTATTTTCCAACTCGTTACCAAAAATTGAAAATATTTCAGAGTGATTTGTCCCTTTCATGCTCGTTAAAGTTGGATTTGAAAGGACATGAGTCTTAGTTAATCTCTTTTTTAACTTGCTACCAAAAATGGAAAAGATTGCCGAGTGAACTTGTATTTTTCACACTTGTAAATTGGATTGGAAAAGACGTCTATTTGGCACAAGTTTACCCCTTTTTCACATCAAGTAGACTAAAATATATAGAAAAGGACATTTTTTGGCATTAAGTTGTGATTGCATCTCATGCCCTCTCTTACAGTATTGAGCCTTTAGCTGGTTCTCACTTTGTGTTATAAACCATTTCCTAAGAAGTTTGTATCCTCAACCAAGTAGAGCTTTGTTTATATCCTTCGCAATTTGACACCCTATACCCTAGAGGGAACATCACCCTAAGTTTCCATCTCCCACATGAATTCCCTTGCATTAAGCATAGGTGCGTTCCACTTCTGGAACTAGTTTTTCTTACTTGCGACACTCGTTCCCTCCTTTGTATCGTAATATTCATTTGTTATGAAAAAACAAAAAAAATATGGGCGGGAAGGGAGTACTATATTGTAATTGGCAATAGTCGTGTCGCCTTTGAACATAGCACAAAGTTATTGAGTCCTTGTGTCATCATAATTTTAGGTTTAGCATGGCCTTAGGAAGTTGATATCACTACAGAGTTTTCTCTACCGACTGGTTACTCTTCCAGTCCCTACAAAGAACATTATGGATGCCTCCTGCATCTAATTGTCACATCATTGAGTCCATGCTGCCAGAGTCCACCATATGTCTCATGATCTTGTTCAAAGGAAGTCTATCAACCTATGTCAGCCACTCCTCAGAAATATTGACTTTGCATGTCGGCCATACCCTCAGTTTTGTCTATGAATCACATGATACTTTGGTCTTATCATGCGCACTAGCCCTACTTTCATCATTGGTAGGTCACCTTGAACCCAACAATCGACACTTCATCATTGGTTGTTGACTAGGTGGTTTCCCTTGTGTTCGACGACAAGACATCTATTCACACTTTGGGATTCGTGTAGTTCCTTGGATGCCATTATCCTTATTGGTGGTTTCCTCTCCTTTGCCAACAGTTTTTCATCATTGGTTTCTATTCAGAGGGTCTTTTTTGTGTACTGCTTACATTTGGCACACACAAAAGATGCACAGGGTCGTTGGTTCGTGAACATGTTCTTCATCCAATATTCACCAAATCATGAAGCTCCCACTTTGTTCCTCGTGCTGACTGATGAGAGATGCCTCAATGATCTCCTTTCAGCGGGTCTCTTTCCATCAACTTTGACTCATTTATTCTGGATATGGGACCTAGATTTTTATGAGTACCTTGAGGCTTACAGTCATTAGTGGCAGGCTCTCTCCCCATTGATAGGTGGTAATACATCAATGTCTCCTAATCAATGGATTTATGAAGCGTTTGACACCAACTCCTTTATTCACACTTGTAGAAATGTACTCGGTGCCTTGATACCTACTTTCATTATTGGTAGGTTGTCTTGAGTTTGTTAACGGTATACCTCAATGATCGGTAATCAAACGATGTCTCATCGTGTTCGACCTCAACTCATTTATTCACATGATGTAGACTTTCACCCTTGGCGGATAGTATAGAATATTTGAAGACATCACTATGTGGCCGCATCTTTCCTGAGCTGTTGCTACCCCTTCATTGGATTAGTACCTATTTGACTTCAGTGATCATGGGAGATCATATTGTACTCCGTGGTATACAAATATCTTCAGATTGATTTTGATACCAGTTTCACTAGGCCTTGTTCGTGACTATGACATGGCATGTAACCACATTTGTATTTGCCTATTCATAGACATGAACATTTGATTGGTATATTTTCCACATGGATCTGCATTGTATTCTTGGCAGCCATGTATGCAAAGTCCGCGTACATCGGGATTTGCACCAGAAAATACAAAATGAGGTCGGGTTTCCATGTCATGATAGGATATCTTTGATCCTTGGCCTTCCATATACTAGAAACGTTCCGACTCGACCCTTCAGTTGCATCCTGAAGGATATAAGAGAACAATTTCAGCCTATGGAAAAAAAGGAGAAAGGATTCAAATTTGAGAGCAAAGTTACTCTGGAGAAATTACTTCATATTGAGTCTGCATCCCTCTGTCCCTCAAGTCTGAACATAGTTTTACGCCCCAAATATMTTTCCCTATTGTTGAGAGCACCTCATAGCCTCTTTTCTATGAGATTTCCTTTGGTGGAGGATTGAAGTGGTGGAGACCTAGTTGGAAGGAACTTGGTTTCTTGGTTTCGAATCGTGCCGACACGAAAGTCTGTATTGTTGTCACTTCTGCTAATAAATTATTAATAGAAATATTCCTTTCTCATCATATTGATATCTTGAAAATATATGATTATTATCCATGGGCGTGTTTGTAATTTTTATTAATGGATTATGTTATCTGATGTGCTAACCCCTTTTATATTATCATTGTATACTTTCTCTGCTTGTTTGTTGAGAACTTCTTGCAGGTATAAAGGTTTGGGTCAAAGTGCTCAACAATGGAACATCATCAAACATTGGATCGAGGTAGGCCTCTTTCTTATATTGAAAATTAGTTTATATAGCATATGTTTGAATTGAGTTGATTTCTGCAGTCATACTTGTCTGTTGTGGTTTACCCTTGGCCATAGAGAGTTTTTCCCTTGTAACAATGTTGGACATCCCGGTTACCAGAAAACAATTACAGTAGTAAGAAGCCAATTCTTTTGGCTGGGGATGAATAAGGATGTTATCGATTACATCACTAGATGTATGGAATGTCAAAGAGTGAAGGTTGAGCACAGACACCCAGTAGGTTTTCTACAGACATTACAAATTCAAAAGAAGAAATGGGAAGTGATAACCATTAAATTTATAACTAAATTAACCAGGAAAACAAGGCAACACGATTCAATCATGGTAGTGGTTGATAAATTGACAAATGATTCTCATTTTGTTCAGTGAAAAAAACTCATACATTAGCTAATATTGTTACATGAAGGAAATTGCTAGGTTGCATGGGATACCTAGGACAATTGTCTCAGACAGAGACACAAAGTTTACTTTGAATTTCTGGAAGGGATTATTTAAAGGATTTGGTACAAATCTGAACTTTATCCTATCATACCATCCACAATTAGATGGTTAGACAAAGAGGTTCAATCGAGTAATTTAAGACATGTTGTGAATGTATGTGATGGTTAATCCATCTAAGTGGGAAGATTACTTTCACTTGGTTGAGTTTTCCTATAATAATGGGTATCAAGATTCATTGAATATGAGCCCATTTGAAGCATCGTATGATATAAAATTCAGTACTTGATTAAGATGGTAAAACCTAGTAGATAGAGTGGTACTTGGGCCAGAGTTTCTCAAGGATATGAAAGATCAAATGGTTAAGAATAAGAAAAATTTAAATGCAGCTCAGGATAGATAGAAAGTTTATGAAGATAAGAATAGGACAACAAGATAATTTAAAGTTGGAGATAATGTGCTTTTGAAATTAAATCCCAAGAAGATCTCTTTGAAGTTGGGTATCTGTACAAAGCTGGCAACTAGATTCTGTGGTCCATTTTAGATATTGTACATAATAGGGCCAGTTGCATATATGCTTGCATTTCTTGTTTCCATGAATGTGCATAATGTCTTTCATGTCTCTTTGCTAAATAAATATGTACATGATCCTAACCATGTTATTTATTGGCATCTGATTTAGGTAGAGACAGAGAGAGACTTTTAAGTCCAACCAGTGTGAATATTGGACAAAAAAGTCAAAATGCTCTAGAATCGAGTTGTAGAGCTGGTAAAAGTCTAGCGGACCTACTACAGTCTTGAAGAAGCTACTTGGTAGCACGAAGATGCCATGCAGGAAGAGTACCCATAGCTTGTTGAATAAATTTTGGAATTTTTATTCATGTTTGTATATGCACTAAGGACAATTCCAAAATAAGGGGGAGGGGATGTAAAACCCCAGGTTTTGAGCCCCCATATTAAATAATGCATTGTTACTACCCATAGCTTGTTGAATAAATTTTGGAATTTTTATTCATGTTTGTATATGCACTAAGGACAATTCCAAAATAAGGGGGAGGGGATGTAAAACCCCAGGTTTTGAGCCCCCATATTAAATAATGCATTGTTACAATGTTGAGAGGACATAGTTCCCAAACAATTATTAAAAGGCCAGTGTGCCCAAGAAATGTAATTTTTTGATCATTATTAATAATAAATACATCGTTGGTTGCTAGACAGATAAGGACTAGAGTTATAGGGGAATATGATTCCACAAGAGAGGTGGCTTGAGGGGCTAAGAATTTTATTTTTTATTTTATTCTACATATTTTCTTAATGGAGAACAGAAGTTACGTTATCTTATTGGGGGGAGGCCAAGGGGTTCTTGATCCCCACATATTACATAAACCTGTCCCTGGTCTATTGGGGGGGTTTGTCTGTTCTCTCTCTCACTCATGTCCTTGTTCTCGTGCTATTGTCGTTCTCTTCACTCTTCCCTCACACATTCATTCACTTGATTGTTAATTATTTCTCACCTCTCATGGAGACCTCAATCCATTCATTTCTGTCACCCACTCATATTTCCTTGTTCGTGTCTTGGCTTGGGAAATAAATATGAATTATTGAAGAGAAGACATGACATTGTTGGTTGTAGATATCGTTGATGTATTCTAGACATGATTTTAGGCATGCATGTCTAATATGCTTGGCTTGTGTCTAGCGTTTCTCACAGCTGCGAGTCCTGAGAGTGCCAACATAGAGATTTTGGACCAACTGCATTGGAGCCTTGGAAGGAGAAGGACTTCCTGAGGGACTGTGTGGCAGAGAAGGGTGGGGGTCCATTCTCTTCAGTTGTGCAGGCTGGGTAGAAGAGAGCTGGGTACTTGGATTATTGTGGGTGTTGGGAAGCCTATGAGAGCTTGAGTGATAACTGGTTTGGGAAGCCAAGTAACACTCTAGAATCATCCTTGTGGATTCATAGACCTGGCTTGGGGGTGACATTATTTTTGAGACTTGGAACAACAATTTCTACAGTTGGCTGGAATGTCCTTGGTCCGCAGTAAGTCAATGGTTCTCTTATATAAAATATAAGTTCTCTTTGTAATGGTATTATTTACCTGTGTATGAATTATTTCCGTTGTGTATTTTATTTATCGTTGAATTCAACATGTTTAGAGTATGCATGCTTCCTGGTTATTTTTGTGCATGTCATTTAGTTCCTTTCTGCTATGGATATTTATTAAATTGAAAGGTATATGTAAGATAAAAGAAGTCTAAGAGTGGGCTTGAAGTAGTGTAGTTGGGCCTATGGGTTGTTATAGAAAGATTTTCCTCACCTTATGCAAATTTGATCAAAAGTTCTTTTTCCATTTCCCTATGCAGACTTGAAGTCTCTTTTTGCAAATCCCAAAGATAAAAACATTATTTTTCCACATATACGCACCCTACCTATTATACAACATGCGTATACGTAGGTTTCACCTCTACAGTCCATGTACATTGGGTTTTGTGCCCATAATTAAAATATGGTGTCGGGTTTCCATGTCACATCATGAGATACACAATCCTTGACCTTCCATATACTGGAAATATTCTGACTCAACCCTTCAGTTCCACTTGAAGGCTATAAATGGGCCAAATCCGAGCTATGGAAAAGAGGAGAGGAATTCAACTTTGAGAGAAAAGTTACTCTGGAGAAATTATTTACTTCATATTGAGTCTGCATCCCTTTATCCTTTTAAGTTTGAACACATTGTTCATCCCCCAGACTCTCCCTATATGATTGAGGACATCATTGTATCTCTTATATGAGATTTCCTTTGGTGGAGGATTGAAGTGGTGGAGGCCCAACTGGAAGGGATTTAGTTTCTCGATTTCGAGCCGTGACGACACAAAAGTTTGTAATTCATTCACTTCTGTTGATTACATTTTAATAGAAATACTCTTTTCTCGTCCAATTAATATCTTGCAAATATTTGAATTGTTATTCCATGGCATATTTTTTATGAATGTTGATGGATTATGATATTGAATGTGCTAACATTTTATATTATCACCATATGCTTGTGTTTCTTGGTTGTTGAGGACAAGTTATAGGTTTATTTCTTTGAGTCAAGTGCTCAACAGTGGACTTCATCGAACGCCTGTATGAGGTAGGATATTTATATTGTTTGGTTAGCATATTTGTTTATATAACATACCTGAGATTAGAGTTGATTTCTGCAGTCATTTTTGTTTGTTGTGGTTTACCCCTAGCCATAGAGAGATTTTCATCGTAACATGGGTGGTTGGGTATATTACAGGAACAAATATATATTGGTATGTAAAGGATACACTCAGGTTGAAGGTATCGAATTTGAAGAGATATTTTCTCCAGTTTCCAAAATGGAAGCAATCAGATTGATTCTCACTTATGCATGCTCCAAGAATATTAAAGTGTATTAGATGGACATGAAATCAACCTTCCTAAATGGGGATCTAGAAGAATAAGTCTACATTGAGAAACCAAAATGTTTATATTTTTAAGAGAATGGATATTATGTTTGCAGGTTGAATAAGGCCTTGTATGGTCTCAAACAGGCCCAAGAGAATGGTACTCTAGATTGGATAGATATTTACAACAACAAGGGTCCAGGAAAGGAAATGCAAAATACAACCTCTACATCAAGGTAAATCAATAAAGTATTTTGTTAATTGAATTTTATGTTGATGATATTATATTTGGAAGTGATGATGACAAGATGAGCCAAAACTTTGTAAAGGATATGCAAAATGAATTTGAAATTTCATTAATTGGAGAATTATCCTTCTTTTTGGGTCTTCAGATATGTCAAAGTAGCCAAGGAATTTTTATTTCTCAAACCAAGTATATTAGAGAAATGTTAAAGAGGTTCAGAATGGAATATTGAAAACTAGTCAATACTCCTATGCAGACCAATTGTAAGTTAATAAAATAAGATGGTTCAAAGTCTACATATTATAGGCATTACAGGTCAATCATTTGCAGGTTACTTTATGTGCCAACATCAAAATAAAATGTAATGTAGGTAGTTGGATAGGTGGCATGATTTAAAGAAACACCAAAGGAATCACATGTTCTAGTAGTAAAGAGAATATTCATATATCTCAAGGGTACATAAGAGTTTGGATTATGGTATCCAAAAGGAAAGGATCTATCACTTATTTCCTACATGAATGCAGATTGGGCAGGTTGCATTGATGACCAAAGACGTACAAGTGGAGCAATGTTCTACTTGGGTGAGTGTTTGGTATCTTGGCCTAGAAAGAAACAATCATCAATATCATTGTCTACAGCCGAAGCAAAGTATATTGCAGCAAAAACATGTTGTACACAAGTTCTATGGATGAAACAAACTTTGACAGATATACAGGTTGACTATGATGAACCCATTCTGATATATTGTGATAATACAAGCGCCATCAGTATCTCAAAGAATCTAGTGATGCACTCCAAGATGAAGCACATTCCAATCAAGTATCATTTTTTGTGGGGACAAGTTGCAGAGAATAACATTCGAGTTGAGTATGTTGGCACCAAAGAACAAATTGTAGACATCTTTACAAAATCGCCTCCAAGGGAAGCCTTTGAGTTTCTTCGTTGGAAACTTGGCAAAGTTTCTACCCCATAATGACTATTGAATGATATTATTATATGTCTTAAGATTTACATGAGGAAGCACCACAAAGAGGATAATACAGTTTAGGGAGAGTTCAGTTAGTGGGATCAACCCCGACATGAAGTTACCTTTTCCATTGATGTCAAAGGGGGAAATATTTCTCAGATGCATGGATAGAGAGTTAGATTCTTGGAGAGAGAGATCAAAGAGGTATGATTCTATGGAATAACTGCAAAAGGACCTAGAAAATGATGAAGAATTTTATAGAGAAGTTGTGAATATATTCTAAGATAAAATATTGAGGTTAAGTGAAGCTCACAGAAAAGAAGAAAAAATCCCTTCAACTTACTGAATGAAACAAGTCAATGTATGTTGGCTGAGAAGAATTAAATATTTGAATGAAATGATAAATGAGACTAATGTTTTGAAAAATAAAAATAAAAACTGATTTGTTTCTTAAACTTGTAGATCTTACAAAGGAAATTGACGGATGCATACCTTGATTTTATCAAAATAATCTTTAATGGGACAACTTAATGCATTAAAAGTTGCTTGGGAAAATTAATTTACCAAAACAATAGAATTTTCCGAATAAGAAGTTGAAAAATGGTTAGTTTGGTGTATCAACAGGAATGATGAAGTTAATGACACATTGCATCAATCAGAGATGGATCTAAGAGAATTTGAAAATCAATTATTTGAAATTAAAACTAAGCATGAAATCACTATAGTACCTTTAAGGGAGTATATCGAGGAGTGGTAGAAAAATGAATTAATCAGAATTACTGAACTGGAAAATCAAGAAACAGTAACAATAGTTATGCCACCTCAACCACAACATGCACCTATAAAAGAAACAACTCCAACAAAGTAAAGGGTTACAAGAAATTTCCATCAGAGCGAGTCAAGCAACAACTTTGTTCCCTCCCTTTTGTGTCTATTAATCCCACAATCATTTTTCATATTTCCTTCTATTTCTCAGTACTCTGTGAAAACCAGGACAACCTTTGATTGTTTTCCTCTTTATCTTCCAGGTCTTTTAATTTTATGGTCTACAAAAGCCCAATCCTAGTCCTATTGAAGGGTGAACACACATATTTTCTTTAAAGATATTTACTTTGTATTTAAAAAATTATATTATTTTTGAGACTCCTAGATATCTACTTGGGATACTACATTATTGTATTCTCAAAGACTTTGATTTGAACCTTGAGTTTCCAAATGTTTTATCCATCACAATATTTTTGGTTCCTAATGGAATGATCATTTAAAGTTCTCTGATATATGTGTTCCATATTTTTTTATCTCTTTCCTATGGATATTGTTTACTGTCTCGATGAATGTTGTGCTGAAAATATCGACCTATTATTTATCATACTCATTATTTTTAGCTATGTAAAATATTGTATATATAATTTTGTTTTAAAGATACATGGTCCCAATATTAGCTATTGTTCTGAATGTGAATGTTAGCTTTTTCAAAGTTTGTTCCTTCTCATATTTTTTTATATTTTTGTATATAAGTTTATAAGAAAAAAAGGAGTACCATATGTTAGTACTTAAAATTTTGACATGGCACTTCCAAAAATGCATAGTTTTTCAACGTATACTATTTTTGCAGTGCAAGCCAAATTTCCAATGGGAAAAAATATCGGACCCAAAATCATGTTTTGAGCTTGATTTCCAAAAGGATATGTTGATGGTATTATCTCACTATTATCACAATCAAAATAATTGTAAAATTATGGTTGTTTTGGGTTTATTATTTCCCTTGGGTTTGTACACAGGTTATAGTCATTTTAATAAAATATTGGATTTGGTCCAATCTCCAATTTATTTGATTTGTCATCAAAGTACCCGATAGATACACCAAGGATCAACAACAATTCCTAAATCCCGAGTTCGAGTCACAAGACAACATCAAGCGCATATGTCCAAGCACCAATGTACAAGGCACCATGACGAGGAGAACCCACAAGGGGCCAACAAGCCATGCTTAACACGTTGATGATAGACTAACCTCTGAAATAATATAAACAATAAAAATGTGTGTTTATTATTTTATATGGGATATACCTATGGCACACAAAAGGTAAATTCTCCTAATATGGGAAACTATCCTAGATGCTCAATTATCATGCTCACACCTTAGTGTTTGTTGTCAAGAGTCGTGTTGTGGATTCCAAGGGGTTCTATCATCCATACCGACAATTCAAACATCAACATTTTCTTTCAAGCACCAAGAGAGAGTGCCAAAATTGCTTCAAGTATTAAAATGTTAAATTATCATATTGCCAAATCCTCAAAGATATTTTTGCAGGGGTTGATGCAATCCATAGGTCTTCATCGCCAATGTTGAAGAATCGCGCGCACATGAAAAATAGAATGTAGGACAGGGGTCCATGATCACAAATATGATGGGTACATCTATAATCGTATGGTTTCCAAATATTTTTGTGGGATATGTATCTACAGTGTATATGTGTAACCTAACTGCTCTCATCTCTTTGAGATGCCATGGTTTGAACAAGGAAATGTTCAAAGACCAAACTTTCTTGCAGCTTGTGTGCATTTTATTTCTATATGGACGACTATTAACAACTTATAAAGTTGCAGTTGGTGATGAATTGATTGTCACAACTACTACTCCATATGAGTATACTTCTTT
Source organism: Picea sitchensis (assembly GCA_010110895.2). Taxonomy (NCBI): domain Eukaryota; kingdom Viridiplantae; phylum Streptophyta; class Pinopsida; order Pinales; family Pinaceae; genus Picea; species Picea sitchensis. The sequence continues at coordinate 23,695 of SNQJ01S0148539.1, read as the reverse complement.
TGATCTTAAAACAGAGCATAGGAAAAGATGGTTAAATATCTCAAGGAGATACATTGGCATCCTAAAATTCTAGGATCACTCATATATATATATTTTCTTATGGGTTTAAGTTAACAAATATTAAGCTTCCTTCTTAGTTTATGAAGAATTCTCTTCATGATAGAGGGTTTATTGGAAACTAGAGTAGGAAATTAATCATAGTTTGGGGGAAGAGAAATCTTGGAATTTTCACAGCGCCRGCTCACCATAAGTAAGAAGGAATTCAATTTTTACCAGGTGGAAACATCTCCAGTTGTTCCTTTTGAAGTATCGATTTGCAATGGTGGTTAGATGATTTTACAGATATCCTAATTTATATCCAGATTTAAATGGATCSTAAGTGTTATATTTGGCCTATTCCACATCAGTTGGCAACTACAACAACTCCAGGTAGAAATTGAAGAAGGATGGTCAAATTAGTTCCTAGAATCTTAGATTTTTTACTGTTTCGAGCCGTGTTTTTGTTCCATATCACCTTATTTTTATTTTATTTTTTTTCCCCCCTGGAAATGGGATCTTCTAATATATGAATATCAGTAACAAACCAGATACAGAGATGCCTCGATTCCCATTCTCCAGATATTTTAATCTTTCATATGAAAAGGAAGAGGGGTTCAGTTTGATAAGCTCGAGAGAGTTGTAGGAGGCATTTCTTTGATTGTATGAATCAATTTSAAGGCCTAAGGGGCATCTTGTTATGTAAATACTTTTGGAAATGAAGATTCATGATAATTGTTCTATCATATTGTTGACTTCTCTATTTTCCATTCTACGTTTCATTTTTCTTCAATAAAAATGTAGATTTTGAGGATCAATACGGCCTTTGATTTATAGATTCTTGAGAAGCAGAGGATACTTTCCTATTGATCATTGTTTACGTTCAAGTACTTTTTCAAGTTTTTCTTCTACAGAGAGGATCTTTGTTTAGTATACATTCTTATTTTTGTGCACCTTCTATTCTTTTATCCATCATCATATAAGCTTGTTGTCTAATATGAAGTTTGACTACTTTCAATGAGCAAAGTGTTTATGACTCCATCGCCCAATGGTCCATCACTGATCTATATTTAACTTGCATCCTTTTCCCTTTCTCATTTTAATATACCCAAACCACCACTTTCCAACCAAGTCATTTCAATCTAATGGGTAGTGGGCTTACCCTTCTAGTAGTCTAAGGGTGACTCATGGTGCTAACATTTTTGGTGACATTTTTGAGGAGAGAAGACATGAATATATGTTCCCTAGGAGAGAAAAAATGATCATAAACAACACTTGATGGTGAACAAATGTTGATCACATAATATAGAATGCATCATTCACCTCGCGAATCCAGTCCATGAAGGAAGAATCTATTGGCGGCTTCACTGATTCAAGACGACAAAGGCCATGTAGGCTATCTTGGCATGGAGGTTTTCACCTCTCAATTTTTCAGTTGTCCCTAGTTTTCCAAATCTAGTGCCTCCTTCATTATAATGGATGTATTACCTTCCTAATTTCAAAGAAGACAACAAGGACAATATTTATCAACATCTCGTTACATTTCATCAATGCATGGATCAACTAGACATGCATCATGAGTATGTGTTGATGAAAATGTTCATGTACTCTTTAAAAGGTGATGCACGATAATGGTACTTTTGTCTTCTTGCTTCCAACATATTTTCCTTGAGATATTTCCATGCTACATTCAATGAGAGTTATAAAAGAAATTTTTCCAAATAACTTCTTTTTGAACATTGATGTGAGGAATTCCATTCAGATATCCAACATATTAATTTTTCTAGTAGTGATGAGGGAAGAGATTATACTAATGAAGATGTGGAAGAGAAATCATTCATATATGGAACTCTTTCTATTTATGCTTCCCAAGAAGAAGGTTTTCTAGATGTAGTTGGTGATAGCACTAATGATTACATGGTTGTAGATGCATTATATTTTCCCCCTGGTTAACCTGTAGTTTCAAATTTAGAGGAAGGATACCAAACATATTATGCATTGAGCCTCTTTGATGATAGAAGGGTTTTTGTTTTTCAAAATTATCTAAAGAGCTTCATATTAGCATTCAAAACTCAGATTCATTCTCGAATAGTTATGGTTCTGATAGGGAGCAGATTTTACATTAGTACATAATGAAATATTCAACAATAAGCCCATTTATGACAGTTATGTATCATATTCATGGGAAGGAAGTAAAAGGGGTGATGCTGAACTAATGTCAGTTGTAGCAAATAAGAATGAAGAGAGCTTACAAAATCAACCAGTATTTTCCCTTTTCCTAGCAGATGTGGATCAACAATCTTAAGAAATTGGTGAAGTTGTTATTGCTATTCCTCAATCAACAATAGAGTATTGTTTTCTTGAATAAAAAGTATCTAGTTTTTTTTTCCAAGATCTAGTGGTTATTTACATGGAATTGAAATGGAGTATAAATCCTTCTATCTTTGACTTTTTAAATACAAAATTTAGGAGTTGTAAGTATGATCTCCAGGCATGTTTGCTCCTATATTTTTTAGTTCTTCTCATTTCATTTGTTCTTAAAGATGGAATTTTGTTTCAGTTAGGTAACCGATTTATTGAATGGTTGAACTAGAAATTTTCCTACACTTAATCAAATTTGTTTACTAGATTAGAGTAGCTTATGTATATAAATATTCTCACACCATCAACATGTGGTTTTCAATTGAGTTTGTTTGTAGTATGCTTTTTAGTATGACAGTGTTTTAGTTTTCAATAAGAAGCATAGATGCTCTCAGGATTAGGCACAAGTCTGCTTGTTCTTGGAAGCTCATAGGGAGAATTCCATCCCAGTTGAAGCCAATGTTATCACTCAAATTTACACCCCTAAAATGTTGACAGGGCACTGCCAAAAATGCATAGTTTTGCATCGTATATTGTTTTCATAGCATACATGTTTGCAGCACAAGACAAATTTCCTATGGGAAAAAAGCTTGAACCCAAAATCATCTTTTGATCTTGATGTACAAAAGGAGATGTTGATGGTCTTGTCTCACTATTATCACCAACAAAATAACTATAAAATTATGGTTGTTTTGGGTTTATTATTTCCCTCGGGTTTGTACACAGGTTATAGTTATTTTAATAAAATATTGGATTTGGTCCAATCTCTAATTTATTTGATATGTCATCAAAGTACCCGAGAGCTACACCAAGGATTGACAACAATGCCCAAAGACCGAGGTCATGTCACAAGGCAACATCAAGCGCATATGTCCAAGAAACAATACATAAGGCGCCATGAGGAGGAGCCTACAAGGGGACAACATGCTATGCTTAACACGTTGATCAAATACAAACCTGTGAAATATTATTGTATATGGGATATATCTTTGGCACACAAAAGGTAAATGCTCCTATGATGGAAAAATATCTTAGATGCTTGATTATCATTCTCAACTTAGTGTGTGTTGTCAAGACTCATGTTGTGTATGCTAAGGGGATCTCTCATCCATACTGATGATTCAAGCATCAACATTCTCGTGCAAGCTCCAAGAGAGAGTGCCAAAATTGTGCCAAGTATTAAAATGTTAAAGTATGATACTGCCAAATCTTCATAGAGATTGTTGCAGGTGTTGATGCAATCCATAGGTATTCGTTGCCAATGTTGAAGCATCACACACACATGAAAAAGAGAATTGATGATAGGGATTGTTGGTTTTGTTCCCTTTATCTATCTACTCTTATTGGTCTTGAGGGATTTTGATTCTATTTACCATTACATATTGACCCCGGTTCATAACTAATAAGCTTCCCAACAAAATCCCTTAAAGACTATCGACCCCTCTGGTCACCTAGAAGCAACATGGTACACAGAGTGTACTTGCGTAGTCTCACCCGAGATATCTCTATGGGTGTCTGCAATACTCAGGTGCTTGCAACCTGAGACTGAGCGGGATCTGCACCTTAACCATTATTCAGTTAATTTAGCATCTAGTATAACATTTATTTTATGCATGCATGTGGAATATCAAATTTACTTAGTTACTTTATTCATTCAACATTCATCAACTAATCAGACGCAAAGACACATTCAGTTACATAATGTAGTGCTACTGTGGTTCACCCCCTCTTGGGCTACACCCACAAAGATCTGGCTCTAAGGATTTTATTATAGTTCGTAAATATCCATGCAATGCATAGTTACAATCTTAGTCCCTCTTCCTTCCCACAGGCTCCTCGATCCCTGCGAGGTTGACTAGATTGCACCAGGATCCTCAGCGTATGATTGAACCCTCGGGATGGAGTCACTCATGCCTTCTCTATATCGCCAACTTAATGACTCATACAGTCCTTACAATTCTCTTCCTCTTTGTGACCTTTGTTGTCTCTCTCTACGTATATCTGTATTTATGTATCTCTCTCGAAATCTATCTCCATCTCTCTTCTCCTCTAAGTACTACTTACTTATATTTTTGACTCACCAACCATTACAATGCATCCCAAAAACCCTAACCCTAGCATTGTTAGGTCTTCCATGCACGCACACATGTTGCTTTTCCTTCCAGCTGTCTTTTTCCTTTTGCATGCTTCTCTTCCAAAAATAGCCTTTCTTCCTGACTTGGTCTGCATCCAACATGGATCCATGATCACAAATATGATTAGTACATCTATAATTGTATGGTTTCCAAAGAATTTTGCGGTATATTCATATACAATGTATATGTGTAACATGAAATATCTCATCTCCGACACTTGTTCAAGATGTCATGGTTTGACAAAGGAAATGTTTAGAGTCTAAACTTGCTTGCATCCATTGTGCATTTTATTTCTATATGGAGGATTATCAATAACTTATAGATTTGCAGTTGGTTACGAATTGATTGTCACAACTACTACTCCATATGAGTAGATTTCTTTTGATCTTAAAACAAATCATAGGAAAATATGGTTAAATATCTCAAGGAGATACATTGGCATCCTCAAATTCCAGGATAACTCATATCTATTTTTTCTTATGGGTTTAAGATAACAAATGTTAAGCTTCCTTCTCAGGTTATGAAGCATTTTCTTCATGATAGAGGGTTTACTGGAAACTAGAGTAGGGAATTAACCACAGTTTGGGGGCATATGCATCTTGGGATTTTCGTAGTGCCAACTCACCAGACGTAAGAAGGAATTCAATTTTTATCAAGTGGAAACATCTCCAGCTATTCCTTTTGAAGTATTGATTTTCAATGGTGATTAGATGATTTTACATATGTCCTAATTTAGCTCCATATTTAAAGGGATCCTAAGTGCTATATTTGGACTATTCCACATCAGTTGGTAGCTACAACAAATCCAAGTTGAAATTGAAGAAGGATGGTCAAATTAATTCCTAGAATCTTGGATTTTTAATTGTTTTGAGTTGTGTTTTTGTTCCAGCTCACCTTAATTTTTTTCTATTTCTAGAAATGGCATATTTTAAGCCATGAATATTGGTAACAAACTGAATCTAGAGATGCCTCGATTCCCATTCTCTAGATATTGTAATATTTCATATGAAAAGGAAGAGGGGTTCAATTTGAGAAGCTGGAGAGATTTCTAGGAGGCATTTCTTTGGCTGTATGAATCAATTTTAAGGCCCGAGGGGGATCTTGTTATGTAAATACTTTTGGAAATTAAGATTCATGATAATTGTTCTATTAGATTGTTGTCTTCTCTATTTTCCATTCTACTTTTCATCTTGCTTGAATAAAAATGCAGATTTTTAGGATCAATAGTTGCCTTTGATTTATAGATTCTTGAGCAAAAGAGGATCTATTGTGACTTTCCTGTTGATCATTGTTTATGTTCAAGTACTTTTTCAAGTTTTTTATTCTGCATAGAGGATATTTGTTTATTAGACATTCTTCTTTTTGTGCACCTTCTATTATTCTATCCATCATCATGCAAGCTTGTTGTCTAATATAAATTTTGACTTCCTTCAATGAGAAAAGTGTTTATGACTCCATCACCCAATGGTCCATCACTGATATATAGTTAKCTTKTTTCCTTTTTCCTTTCTCATTTTAATCTACCTGATCCACCACTTTCCAACCAAGTCATTTGAATCTAATGGATATTGGACTTACACTTCTAGAAGTATAAGGGTGACTCCTGGTTCTAACAMCACCTCTCTAAAAAYGCAGGGGGGTTCATATCCTCATGAGGTTGACCTTAAGACTGTAAAAAAATATTTTAGATCAACAATAACTTTGGGGAATATTTATTTCCTCAATTGGGCCATTACCAATTTACCTTCCTCAAATTGTTTTCTTCTCTGTAGATATTCCCTTTTCTTTTATCTAGCATTTCTTTGTTTTATCTTTCGCTTTAACTTCTCATGCATTTATTTATGTCCTATGAAAATTCACTTGCATTATCACTCCTTCCATCCTCCATATTTGGAAACTTAACTAAATCMAAAAATYCCTTTGGTGACCTGCCATAAAGAAATTGTAATGGACTCTTTCCCATAGACTAATTGACTTAATAATTGTAGGTTAATTCATCYTGGGAAAAAAAAATCCCACTAGGTAGGTCTTTATCCACTCAATATCCTCACCAAATTCCAAAGAATCTAGTTAACCACCTTAGTCCATATGTTTATTTTTGGATGATATGTTGAATTGTACAACAAATTATAACCCACCTTCTTCCAAATTATCCTTCAAAAATGTCCAAGGAATATTTTGTCTTTATCAAAAGTGATACTCCTTGGCATCCCATGTAACCTCACAATCTCTTGGAAAAACAAGGCATCCACTTTAGTAGCATCATCGATTTTCCTACACTGTATGAAATGCGCCATCTTCAAAAATTTGTCTACTAAAATGATCACATAATCATAACCTTTATGTTTCCTAGGTAATCTGAAAATGAAGTCCATACTTACATATTCCCATGGCCTCTCGGGTAATGGAAATGGTGTATATAACCATGTGTTTTGACTCCTTCCTTTCACTAACTGAAAAATTATACAACACTCAACAAACTTCCTAACATCCTTGTTGATATTGGGCCACAATTATCTTTCCTTCACCAATGTTGTGGTCTTATCAACATCAAAATGTCCACCCAAAAATTCACTATGCAACTCTCTAACAAGATTCAACCACAATAACCTACATGTAATGCACAAATTTTTATTCTTAAACACGAATCATGCTTGGATATGGAAGTACAAATATGGTTTTCTATCGATTCTCTAAGATTTTTTTCTTTATATCCAGGATTCTACAAAATATGTGTCCTCTACATACAAATCCTTCATACATTCTATGAAAACAACTTCAACTGACAAAATATTGGGAAACATTATCCTCGATATTAATGCATACACAACCTTATTCAATTTTCCAGACATGTATTTCAAAACAAACGAGTAAACTTGAAAAACATATACCTATTTGGAATTTTTTTTATTTATCTTATCTTGATTTTTGATGTGTAGCAATGCCTTATGATCAATAAACAAGACAAAATCCTTCAGTAGTAAGTGATGTCCTCATTTCTTCAAGGCATGTACAATAGTGTAAAAATATTGATCATCAACATAGTATTTGTTCTTACCATCATTCAGTTTCTCGCTAAAGAATGTGATTGGTCCTCATTCTTGGCTCAAAACTGCTCCAATTGTTGAACTGCTTGCATTACTGTCCACTTGAAACACTTGGTTAAAATCTAGCGGTGACAAAATGGGTTGTTCGGTTATATTTTTCTTCAATTTTTCAAATGAATTCACGGCTACTGTTGTCCACTAGAACGTCCCTTTCTTCATACATTCTATAAGTGGTGCACAAATCTCACTAATGTTTTGGATAAATTTCTTCTATAATATCGCCAAGCCATGGAAGCTTATCACATCAAAGGTACACTTAGGTGTTAGCAAATCCAAAATGACATTTAACTTTTCAGGATCCATCCTCAAGATTTCATTGGAAACCATAAAAACCAAGTATACTAACTCCTTTAGAAATGTACACTTATTCACATTCATTAAGAATTTATGTCCCTTCAATTGTTGCAATACCTTTCTCACATACTCTAGGTTTTCTTTCTTGGTTCTACTAAATATCATATTTTCATACAGGTATACAACAACATAATTTCCCAAACATGGTTTCAAGAATTCATTCATAAGTCTCATAAATGTGCTTGGCGCATCGTTAACCCAAATGACATGACTAGTCACTCAAATAGTCCATCCTTCATCTTGAATGTTGTCTTCCATTCGTCAGCTTCCCTTATCTAAATCTGATGATACCCACTCTTCAAATCAATCTTTGAAAAGTACTCTGCCCCACTCAAGTAGTCCATGAGGTTGTCCATACTTGGTAAGGGAAACATATACTTGATGGTGATCTTATTTATATCCCATGAATTGGTACACATTCTCCACTCACCTCCTTTCTTGGGTGCCAATACTATTGGTATGACACAAGGACTTAAAATCTCTTGGATCAATCCTTTGTCAAGAAACTCTTACACTTGTCTATTCACTTCTTCACTCTATGTTGGATTCATATGGTAAGGATATTTATTATGCATACTTGAGCTTGGTATCAAGTAAATTTGATGTGATATACTCCTCAAGGGAGGTATACATGTTTCTATATCATCCACAACAATCCATTTAATTTCATTCAATAAATGTTGAATCTCTAGTGGCATGAGACTACCCTCTCAAGTATCCAATACTCATTTTTTCATTATGGCCAAACAAAAATTGGTCCTTTTGTTTCCTCTCATAAATTCCTTAACTAATCATATGTTGGACAACTGGTTTGGACAGTTGGTTGTCATTAATGTCAACCCTTGAAGAAGTTCAGAATCCCTAGAGATATGGTTGAGATTGATGGTGAGTTAGTTGTGATTGATGGAGTGGTTGATGTCAACATATGTGATGGGTACGTTTGATGAAATCTACATGAATACCCAGAGTTTTGGTTATGGTACCCAAAGTTGGTTGAGAAATATGAACATCAAGGACAATGTAAATGAAAGTAAGACACTCATAGATGGATAGTCCTTATTGTTTCGTTTCCGGTGATAGGTGGTATGCCACGTGGCTCCTCATGGTTAGGGAGATATGTCGTCATGAATTTGGAAGCCCCAAATACAGGTTAAAAATCCCCTAATTGGTTTCAAGTCATTAATGAAATGGTAAAGTGGTTGTAACAAGAAATTTCAAGAAGCCCTAAAGTTAAGGAAAGAGGTTACCTAGAAAAAGTATATATACACCTCAAGAAGTCACTCATAAGTACATTCACACATACATTCTATTGAATATATTCTATGTGAGTAAGTGATTCTTATCTGAGGTAACCAAGGAAATACAAGGCTAATTTCATAGGGAAGATGAAGTGAAGAAGGGCAAAATTCCAAGGGAGGATAAAATCTAGTGATGATGTGTTCTAAGGTATGTTATTTACAGGTTAGATTACCATTTCACTATAGAGTTTTTTCTAGAATTATTCAGAGAGAGAAAATTGGAGGAGGTTGAGAAGACGTGTCAAGGTACCAATGATAAATATTTCATCTTCTTAATCTTTGTATTTTCTGAGATACACTCTGTGGAAAATAAGGTTTTTGGCTAGTCCTCAAATTGGTCTCAAACATGTTTTTCGGGTAAAACAATCATAACTTATTCATAGAGGATACAAATTCAGTAAGAAAAAATAAATTGGATATATTACATGTCATAGTATTCTTTTATGATTTTCAGATCTAGATATCAAATATGCCATGAGAGGCATACTCTACAACTTCTCTCTCTGGAATAATCCATAATTCAATAAGGTTTTCCATTTTTTCTATAAATCCTTTTCTGGGATGTTCCAAGACGTGAAACTTGGAGGAAGTTCAAATAAGATATTTTATAATATTTGGGGCAATTTTCAAACATTTATTCATTACAGGTACAAATTTCTGCTTGTTTAAAGTTAGGGTTTTTGACTAATCCAAAAACTAGTCCTGTGATACTAAGGCAAAGTTTGATGAAGACGTTATTCTCTTGTTGTTGAAGTTGAGGAAGGTATACAAGTTTGTGATCCCATACACAATGTATATTGTAGAGTTACATGTATATTTATATGCATGTTTTGAGTGTTACATGTTTATGATGTTATGGTGCATGCTTGAGGAAAGTATTTGGTATATTTTTGAGACATTGGCACATGCTTGAGGTACATATTAGGTGCATGGTTGAGGCATATACTTGGTACATGATCTTGGTTGATTGGTACTTCTTTGATGAAATTCATTGGCGATATCTTATGGTACATGGTTTATGGCATGATTGAGACATATCATGAATGATATGGTATATAGTTGAGGCAGATGGTTTAAGGAGCATCTTGGATATTGGGAACATTGTTTGAGATACATTTTTGGTATATGTATGAGGCATTCGTTGGTGAAATTGATGCATGATGAGATACATAGTTGAGGCATGATATGGTGTTGGCACATGGTATGGCACATGTTTTGGTTGATGCATGATTTGGTACAGGTTATAGTGCATGGTTGATGCACGTTTTGGTACAAGTTATGGTGCATGGTTGATGCACGGTTTGGTACAAGTGTTGGTGCATGGTTGATGCAT
>SNQJ01S0148538.1:0-11702 GCA_010110895.2 Picea sitchensis | reverse complement strand
ACTGTAACAGAATTTGGGGACACCTAGGAGTGAATCTAGGAGTGACTCTAGGTGGGTGAGGGAAATAAGGGTAATTGATTAATTAAAGAAATTAATTTACGGAGGAATGAAGGGGATGGGTGACACTTGTACGAGGAGGAATTTTAATGAATTAATTTTTAAACATTAATTTAAATGGCATTTTGGGAAGGTAAAGGGGTTCTTCTATTTTATGTAACGTTATGTTGCAGAAATCTCTACTTGACTGACTTAGCTTGTGGGAGTTGGTATACCCAACTCGGTGAGGAGTGGTAGCTCGGCCTTGCGAGGTGATATGGGAGCTAGATGATTCTATGGCTAACGTGTGTGGCCCCTTTGTGGCTCAGGGGGCTAAGGGGGAAGAAGAGTACCCCTAACATTGGTTGGGAGGTATCGGTGAAGTCTCGTTAGTTAGCAAGAGGGAGTTGCACGGAGTGCGCGAGATTTCAACTCAGAGCAGACGACCAGACAACGATATGCTTTCTTCATTTTGTATGGTAGATTGTTGTAGGATTTATGCTTGGGATCTGCTTGTTTAATTGGGTAAGTATACTGATTGTCTATATTGTTGACTGAAATTGTTATAGCCTATCTTGATGATTGATTTACTCCCATGGCCTTCGTTTCACCGCATGTCTTGACCACCCTGTGGTGTATTGATTGTGACCATTGTGGTCATTTTCCCTTCGTTCCTAGCTCATCAGTCCTCTCCTGAGCAGTTGGCTAGGATCTTGATCTACGATCGCCGCTTCGGCATTAATAGACCTATGGATCTCAATGTCCTTCTTTACTGTGCAAGGATGATGAGAGAAGGATGAACCTATTAGCAGTCTACCTTCGTTGTTGTCCTTGGATGATTGGATCCTTTCAGTTCTTTTAGTGTTGTCTGCATTTTGTATTGGTATTCTGGCAATGGAAAAACGAATTAATTCATGTCTGCATTTTGTATTGGTATTCTGGCAATGGAAAAATGAATTGACTCATGTCTGCATTTTGTATTGGTATTCTGGCAATGGAAAAATGAATTGAGTCATGTCTACATTTTGTATTGGTATTATGCCAATGGAAAAACGGATTGATTAATGTCTGCATTTTGTGTTGGTATTCTGGCAATGGAAAAACAAATTGATTCATGTCTGCATTTTGTATTGGTATCCTGGAAATGGAAAAACGTTTTTTCTTTTAAAAGTTGCCATAGATTGTCGTTTAAAATGACCACGATTTTTCTTTCAAATGAGACAGAGATTGTCATTTTAAATGACAACGTTTTTCCTTTCAGATAATACTAAGTTTACTATTTTAAATGCCCACATTTTTTCTTTCAAATGGGACCGAGTTTTCTTTTTTAAAATCCCACATTTTTTCTTTCAAACGATGGACTGATTTGTTGTTAAATTCCCATGAATTGCCATCAAATGGTAGCCTATGCTTGCTGAGGTATGGCACAATGATTCACCATTAATTGTGACTGCGTTTTGTTGCTGGTGTGACCACATTTTTTCCCCTTTAAATGGTTGACTAGGATTGCTGGATTGGACACCATTTTGCCTTAAATGTTGCCTGTGCTTTACTGTTAATTTCCATGTTAATTGCAATATTAAATGCTATATTATTTCCATATTAATTGTCGGAATAATTTGCTACAGTTAGTTAATGGACAACAGATTCCTTCTTAATGATATATTAATTGTGTTGTTACGATTATATTAATTGCCTTGTTACTGTTATATTGATTGTCACTATTACATTAATTGCCTTGTTATTGCTTTACTAATGGTTATGGTAATTAAAATGTTAATCGCATTGTCATTGCTATATTACTCGTTATGATAACAGTTATGTAAATTGCCTTGTTATTGTTGAATTAACTATCATGTTAATTGTTACATCAATTGCCTTGCTTTTCTATAATAATTGTCATGTAATTGTGATGGTGTTGCCTTGTTAGATTGCTAAAATGATGTTAATACTTGGCAGTTTCCTTCTCAATATTAATGACAGCTAGTATTGCTAGTTTGGTTGATATAGTAGTCTACATGCTGAGATTAATTGCTCATAAGTGTTTTAATGGAAGCATTCTACTTTAAGATTGTAAATATTGTTATTTAAGTTAATGTCTAGTTGGATGGAGAATTTGGATTAACATAGACTTGACCAATTAGGTTGTGCTAAAGATTAAAATTTGATTGGTAAGTAAGGAATGGATTGCAAATCTTAGACTCGCTAGATTGAATTTTAATTAAGGATAGAGGAATTTATAATTATGGTTTTAGTATTGACCACTTAATCTGCAAAATTAATCGTATTAACATTTATTTAACAGACGCATTATTGTCTAATTGTAACTTGGCGCACCCTGTTAGAATGGAACCCTTGTTAAAATTGAATGTAATCATAGAATGGTTAGACTGGGTGATTGGTGGGGGCAAGGAAGATGTTGTGTGGGTTGGCGTCACCCCTTGTCTTCGTCCTCTTGTGTCTCGTCAACCTTTGTGTGGTGTAGGTATAGTCTCCCAGTTAGTATTCGGTTCCTAGCGTGTTGAATTTTTCTTGAGTCTTGGTCCCTTTTGTTTTGCGTCAGGGTTATTGAAGCACCTATGATCTAGGCACGGCATGGTCCCTGATGAGGGGATCATGGTGCACCCTATGGGTTAGCGGTGAATGATATATTGGTCGGAGTTGGTGCCTACCATGTGAGTGTGGTTGAGCATTGTATGTTTACTTGGGCACATGCATTGGTTCGTGTGCCTTGATGTTCTAGTCTTGTTCATCAACTTCGTTATGTCGGGAAGGGGAAGTGTTCCCTTAGCTTGTAGGCGTGTCTTGTTTCATCGGACGGTTAGTCGTTACCTCTGGTTATTTTGTGCCTATTTTTCCCAGTTTCCCTTGTGCCTGTGTGTGGTGTTGTAGTTGTCAGTTGCCTAGGTTGCGTGCTTTTGTTCGTCGTCTGTGGTGTGGTAATTTTTTTGTCATCCTTTCCTTCTTCCACCTTAATTCTTAAAAACAAACAAAAAAAATTGGCTTCGCCCGTGGCCGTAACAGTGGGGTTTTTACAAAGCTAATCGACTTTAACATTTAAGATAACAATAAATTCAACTCAATCTTTCTGTATAACACAAATCGAGAAATATAAAAGACTATCTCATTAAACATTTCTCATGTTAACACTCCTCCTTGTCATGTCGGATAGACTAACATCTCTTCTTTCCATGATAGACAGAGCCTACATAAGCGTAAGGCTCACAACTTGTAATTAATATTTCCAACAAAAATGCAAGCTCTCCCTGAGTTCAATGATCTAACCATGGGCATGGTTATCTCTTTTTATGGCATTGAAGAAATTAACCACCTCTTTTGCCTCTTCTCATATAACTATGTTTTCTACAAGCTAGCCTTGGGTGACGGGTCTCTGGTAAGGGCCAAAGAAAACAACAAGTACTCCAACCTTTTCGATGTGGTCCCTTGGTCGCTTCGTCATCTTCTTGTTGGTTAGAGACAAGTTTTGATTGAATCTAATAATATTATTTTTCGTTTGTAAAATAATGATGATATATCTCTAAAGCTAGAGGAGGAATTGAGCAGGTTCAATTAGCTCAGTATGAATAGTTGTCCAATGTTTAGAAATTGTGGATCTGTGGAAGGATCCTTGATTAGTTGAGAAAAAGAGTAGTCCACTAATGAGGTTATGAGACTTAGTGCAGTCCAATAATTGACTTCGGAAGATTGAGTAGTGGATCTAGGGAAGTATCCATCATTAGTTGTTGAATATGAGAGTGGTCTGCAAGTGAAGCTATGAGACTTAGTGTGGTCCAGTAATTGACTTCCAGAGATATGTGCTTGGGGAATTCTAGCTTGATGAAGCTCAACCTGATTCAAGAATGTTTAATGTTATATATTGAGTTGGGTGCTGGAGTTAATCATTACATTAATTTTATGATCACTGGGAGTTTGTTATATCTAGGAGAGATCTAATATCCTATTTAAGTGTGTGGTTGAGATATTGTCTCAACAAATAGATTATGTGTCTAAGATAGTCAATCTATCTTAAAACGAAGCTTAATGTATTTATATGTACTTGTATTGATTGAATAATATAATAATATAATATATTTTATGTGTGTGAATATATGATTGGTCTTCCAATTTATAAATATGATATCACTAGAGAAAACAATTCCTCTTTAGAGGTTTTTCTGAATCAAACATGTATTCATTTTAGAAGATATCAAGGGTGTTATCACTCTATAAATTTTTTCCGGCTGAATAGAAAAACGACAGAGGTAATTGTTTCAACCAACTTCAGAGCTGGGCACTAGCCTGCTCAAATAAGAGAGGGCTCTCTCTTGTTACTTGATATTTCTTTAATGAATAGTGGCTAGATTTGGTTTGTTTTGGGGGGTTTTTATAAAATTGTTGAACAAATGAAGATAACATTTGGGCTATGGAGTCAGGAATGAACAATGCATTGACAAATCATGAAAACTATCAAGAGGAAAAGGATAAATGAGGTGATGAGTCTGAGTTTATATATGAAATTTGCATGGAATCAGAGGAAAAATAAACATATAATTGCATCAGAGCATATTAAAATGAATTCTGAATTGGTTAAGAAGAAATACACATAGCCTAAATTGCTAACCCAAGAGCATCATGCGATGAATTACGGGATTTTGATTCTCCAATTTAGACAGATGAAAGTATAAATGAAATAAAAGATCACAGGAATTGCATACTATGAAAGAATACAAAACTCATATCACAACCAATTAGAATCTTTTCATAAACAGATCAAAAAACTGCTTCTGCATTTGTATATTCATTCTAGCTCCATAGTTTTACAAAGTTTTTTCTCCATGCTTTCTATATCCTCAGTATGATATATATAGAAGATTTACTATGGGATTCAAAACAATTAAACTTCCCCATAGTTCTAAAAATAGAGGTCAGTTACAAAATAGTAAAATATGACGACAGTTTTCCTACATTACAGGGATCGTTACAAATAGGTCTGACATATCTGAGAGTTTTCTTTGAATACCATATGTCCAAAATTTTCTGGAACGTACTCATTTCTACTTGAGAATTCATTCCATATTGGTGATCTCTTCCCTTAGCGTGCTCAACAAGACTAGTTGATTTTCGCCAATGCTTTCAACCGCTTTAGTTTTGATTACTGCCTTCTATCATTTTCTCTGCCTCTTCTTTACCGCTCGCTTGTAGAGTCCATCCACGTGTCTATTGATGATTAGATCCCTCATTATAGGATTTAGTCTGACCTCTGATTTTGAATCTGTCGCAGGGTCAGTATGGAATTTGGTCACTAGAATCTGTGCAATCAACCTTTCTTCCTTACTCGCTGATAAAATTTCCATGTTATTTGAAAACCTTGTTTCATTGTATATCATTTGATTGGCCTTGTCCATGTCTTCCAATTTTACAGAGAACACAATTTTTGTTTTCTTAAACTCTACAGGAATCTGGAAGTCAGTCCAGTTTGGGATTACTCTACTTATGGATGAGACAATGATTTCCCATAATAGAATAATGCCACTCATATTTTGAAGATCAGTAGTCATCGAGTTCTAATCATGAATTACTGACAGGATTACATGCAGGTACGTTGGTTTTTCACGCTTTACCAATCTATTTCGAATGATGAGCCTTTGAGTTAATTATCCAACAGTGTTCACCTGGCATTTGCATAGACGTGAAGTACTTGAATGAGTGACGTGAGGCAATTTGACTAATCATCGCCTTCCCCCACACGAATTGTTGATTTGACACATTAGACCACGTGACATCGAGGATTTTGGGAAAATCGTTTCAGGAAGACCTCTTTTCGCTCTGATGTACTACTGAGGGTGCCATGCGTCCACGAATAAAACCACAGTAGTTTTCCCCGACCCTCCTTCAAATAATTAAATTTCGTGCTATTTTGTCGCCCGATATGGGTTTTGACCATTGATTTGGGTTGCCTTGAAATCTATAGTCTGTTTGATCTTTTCATTTTTTGCTTTTCTATATTTTTCCACATGCCACCATATATGTCCTGGGATTCAAAATTTCATCGTGTCTCTTCATCGCTTTAGTCCTCTGCTAAATTTTGAAACTCAGATTTCAAGTATAATTTTTATGGTGATAACATAAGCTCCAATCGGGGATGTTATCCTCCCTGTGAGGTAGCAAAGAAATGTATACCCGATGCCTTATTCGTTGAGCCTCTTTCAAAACATGGGCATGCATCCTGTTACGTCTTGGAGATTGAACGTCAAATCTTAAAACCAGATTTTGCCAATTTCTCTCAACTGGATGCTGAAAAAAAAAAATACCGCTAGGATCTAACTGTAGATACTACTAAAAATTTAAAACAATTCTTGACCAACAAGATTATTCGCATACTCCTACCTACCCTAACTGCTGAAAAGGACTATCAAGCAAGTGAAATCATATTTCCAATGTAGCCATGACAACATTCTGTCCACTGTTCGTTTTCTTTGCACTTGATTACTCCAAAGATTTTTTGTTGGTGATTCGTTCAAAATTCGACCTATAAGTCCGATTCTTAGAAATTTTAAAGATCCTGGACTTTTCACTTCCTCCAACAGGATCGCAAATGGATCTTCTAAAATATGCACAAAACAATCATCATGTTTCACTCCTTCCACTGTATTTTTGTTTTCAAGTGATTAAACATGTTGACTTCTATTGAAAAACTAACAGATTTGTTGAGAAGTCCGTTAGTAAGAATTTCTTCAGTCATAAGGAAACCATGGCTGGAAAACATCATCTGGTGTAAAAAGACTCATATTTGATACAAACATTGATTTGTTGCAATATACTATTATTTGTAGATTTTGATTGTAAACCTTTTCCATATAATGTGTCTTGGGATCATGAATCACATGAAATAATGTTTCCTTTTCAAGACTCAAGACATAAGAACAAGCTTCCTCCACAATTGTTTTTGTACTGCTTGGAGTCTCCATAGATGATGTCTCAAAATTTTCATCCATGTCTAGGCCGCTTAGAAATAGGATCACTACATCATTTTCAAGGGAAGAAAGGCAACCTTGAAATACTTTGTCTTGCCACAAATATTGTTGAATATCTACATTAATTTGAGGAGAAGGAAAATGACTTCTAACAACAACTTCTAGATCAAATTATTCTTTAATCTGATGGTTAAGCATAGGTTGCAACTCCGAATTGAAATATCTTTCCAAGTAATGATCATTTAATGCATGTGAGTGTAGTTGGTGTTCCTCAATGATAACAATCTTTTCATGTAAAGCAGTACTACTTTGAATGTAGTTAGAACTCCCTACTTTCTTTGGAATCTCATGATTTTATTTTAACCATTCAAAGGAAGAAAAACATAATCGAAAGGTTATGTTACCTGACTCAAAACCTTCTTCATTTTCTCCACTGTTGTCATAGGTACTTTTTTCAATTTCTTTGGATTGTTGGACATGCTCATTTTCATCTTTATCTTCGACCAATGACTGCACTTCTGAATTGACAAGACCTTCTACAAAACAAGTAATAGGGTCATCAAGCACATGAGAAGAGTGTTTCAATATCTTGTCAATGTGTTTCATTGGTCTAGTGTGATTTCGCATTAGCACAAATTCCTTTTCCTCAATAATGATCTCATAATTTTCTTTCAACAATTTAAATGCAGCAAAGCACAAGGGTAGAGAATTCTCTTCAGTTGATCCAATATTTTTCTCCTTGTAATTTTCACCGTACTGCTGAAAAAAAGCGTCTTCAACATCACAATCAGCCTCATATTTGTCATATACAGGCAAATCAAAAACATATGAAGTGTCATCTAACAAGAACAAACTGGGAACCTCAACCTGTTTTTCAACAAATTGATTTGTAAACTCATCTTCTTGAGTGTCCACAAATGAATACATAAAATAATTAGACTTTTCATTATCATGAGATAGATTAGAAGCTAAATCAACACCTCCTCTTTCAACAAGTGGAATATAGTTTTTTGCAGAATCATTTGCATTAAAATTTTTGAGAGGGCATATACTTTTATCAATTTTCTGCTCAAGATTTAAATTAATCATTTTCTGTTCATATTCATTGTCAGTTTCTTTAGCATCTAACTCCTCATCCCGAATCTGTTCACATTCTTGAATATTGTGTTGAATCTCCTGATCATCATTAAACATTTTCTGTAAGGACTCAGATTTCCTTTCCATCAGAAGAAAAGACAAATTTGGATGAAGAGTTGTTGTATAATGGAGCATGGAAGCATCTTCAGTGGGTTGAATTTCTTTGGGAAAATTGTAATAAATATTGGAAAACCTTCTACTGAATATAGAAATAGTTTCATTTCTCTGTCTTTTCAAGGCATAGAACTCTATAAGTTGTAGATCTAAACATTTTTTTTCCCCAAAAATTTAAAAAAACATTCAACTCCTCCCATGAGCTAATTGTCTCTGGATACAAATGTTTGAACCAGTCTTTGGTGTCCCCTTTCAAGGATTGAGAGAAGACCCTCATACACACATCATCATGGTCAATCTCAAACAAATCTAGAAAATGTTCAAACCCTTGGATGTGCTTTTCAGTTGAGATGCCATCAAGTTCCCCGTCAAACACAGGTAGATACTCATAGTATTTTGGAGGGAAACCGTGGAGAACTTGTGGTAGATTCAAGGGTGTGTATCTATGTTGGGTCTTAGAGGATGTTGTAGCGAGTACATGAGGGGAATTATCAGCCTTGGATTCATGGGGCTCCTCAACTTGGTCATGGTCATCACATGGCCCAGATGGAAAGTTTTTATCGAAATCAGTGATATAGTGAGGATATCCATGTACAAATTTAAGAGGAGGATATACAATTTCAAGATTCTCATGATCATCATTAGAATGCAGCAGATAAAGAAAAAATCGTCTAGCATTTTCATGAAAGGTCCAGAGGCAATTTATAACAAATAGTAAAATGCCTTGGAAAAAACCCCAGTTTAAGTACCTTTTTTCTTCCATAATGAGTTTTCATATCTATGTCAAGGGATCTCATCTTTCAGTGGAGTCGCCAATGATGTTTTGGAAGATGGATTCTGCATTGAGAGTGGAATCACCATTGAAAATCAAACTTTCAGGATTCTTCTACTAGTGGAATCACCTTCAAATTGATTTTTTGATGTGTGGAGTCGCTAGAGAAGGAACATAGCCAATATGTGCCTAAGTGTCTGTTGCTCTCAGACCTCATAACTCAACCATGTCGTTCTTTCCCAGGGATTTTTTTTTAATTTCGTCCCTGACAATGACGCTAGAATGTTAGCACTCTGTAAATTTTGTTCGGCTGAATAGACAAACGACAGAGGTAAATTTTTCAACCAACTTCAGAGCTGGGCACTAGCCTGCTCAACTCAGGGAGGGCTCTCTCTTGTCACTTGATATTTATTTAATGAAGAGTGGCTAGATTTGGTTTGTTTTGGGGGGGTTTTATAAAATTGTTGAATAAATGAAGATAATATTTGAGCTATGGAGTCAGGAATGAACAATGCATCGACAAATCATGAAATCTATCAAGAGGAAAAGGATAAATGCGGCGATGAGTCTGAGTTTATATCTTAAATTTGCATGGCATCAAAGGAAAAAGAAACATATAACTGCACCAGAGCATATTAAAATGAATTTTGAATTGGTTAAGAAAAAATACACATAGCCTAAATTGCTAATCCAAGAGCATCGTGTGATGAATTCTGGGCTTTTGATTCTGCAATTTACACAGATGAAAGTGTAAATGAAATAAAATATCACAGGAATTACATACTATGAAATAATACGGAACTCATATCACAGCCAATTAGAATCTTTTCATAAACAATTCAAAAATCTGCTTCTTCATTTGTATATTCATTCTAGCTCCAGAGTTTTACAAAGTCTTCCTGCTCAAAGGACAGGCTCTTATTTTCTCCATGATTTCTATATCCTCGGGATGATATATATAGAAGATTTATTGTGGGATTCAAAATGATTAAACTTCCCCATAGTTCTAAAAATAGAGGTCATTTACAAAAGAGTAAAATATAACGACAATTTTCGTACATTACAGGGATCGTTACAAACAAGCCTGACATATCTTATATTTTTCTTTGAACGCCATATGTCCAAAATTTTCTGGAACGTACTCATTTTTACTTGAGAATTCATTCCATCTTGGTGATCTCTTCCCTTAGCATGCTCAACTAGAATGGTTGATTTTCACCAACCCTTTCAACTGCTTCAGTTCTGATTACCGCCTTTTGTCGTTTTCTCCACCTCTTCTTCACCTCCCACTTGTATAGGCCATCCACATGTCCATTGATGATTACATCCCTCATGACAGGATTTAGTCTGACCTCTGATTCTGGTTCTGTCGCAGGGTCAGTATGGAATTTTCTCGATAGAATCTGTGCAATCAACCTTTCTTCCTTACCCGCTGATAAACTTGCCATGCTATTTGAAAGCAGTGTTTCACTAGATATCATTTGATTGGCTTTGTACATGTCTTCCAATTTTATAGAGAACACGATTTCTATTTTCTTAAAATCTACAGAAATTTGGAAGTCGATCCAGTTTGGGATTACTCTACTTATGGATGAGACGATGATTGCCCAGAACATAATAACGCCACCCATATTTTGAAGATCAGTTGTCATTGAGTTCTAATCATGACTTACTGACAGTATTACTTGCAGGTACGTTGGTTTGTCACACTTTACCAATATCTTTCGAATGATGAGCCTTTGAGTTAGTTATCCAAGGACGTTCACCTGGAATTTTCACGGATGTGAAGTACCTCAACGAGTGACATGAGGCGATTTGACTAGCCGTTGCCTTCCCCCACATGAATTGTTGATTTGACACATTAGACCACGTGACATCGAGGCTTTTGGGAAAATGGTTTCAAGTAGACCGCTTTTCTCCCCGATGTATGATGTACTACTGAGGGCGCCACATGTCCACAAATAAAACCACAATAGTTTTCTTTGGCCCACCTTCACATAATTAAATTTTGTGTTATTTCGCCACCCAATATGGGTCTCGACCATTGATTGGGGTCGCCTCGAAATCTATGGTCTGTTTGATATTTTCCTTTTGCGCTCCGCTATATTTGTCCACATGCCGCCATATATGTCCTGGGCTTCCAAGTCACGTCATGTCTCTTCATCGTAGAGGGTACAAGGGTCCTCAAAACAATAAAGATCAAAGCCATTATAATAATATACTTGTTAAGAGTTTAATATGTCTTACAATAATTGAACCTCCAAACAAATCCCACTTACAAAAATTAAACCTTATAAAGAGAATAACAAGTTTATCCTAATTACCCAAACAACACTTGATTGACAATGATTTATTTATTCAATATAAAAAATATACATAATTAAAAATTTATAAAAATATACATTAAATTACAAAATACTTAAAACCACATCATGAATACAACACTCAATTTCACATACATTAAAAGAATGAATGGGAGCAATCCGTTCACATTTTATCATTTTAACAATGTCGATATTCAACGATATTCAACATTATTGAAACTAATATTTTATCATTTTAACAATGTGGATATTCAACATTATTGAAACTATTTTTTGAACCAATAAAATAAACCAATCCCAAATACAAAGTATAGAAAGGTCAATGGTGGCTTTCTTTCTCCTATA
>SNQJ01S0148536.1:0-19365 GCA_010110895.2 Picea sitchensis | reverse complement strand
ATTTCTTAGGCATTGAAGTAGACCAATCTGATCATGGTATATTAATTAGTCAACAAAAATATGTTGTTGATGTTTTGAAAAAATTTAAGATGGAAAAGTGTAAGCCTGTTGACACTCTTATTTCTCTTGGCACTAAATTAAGCAAGGAAGATTTGGGATCAGTAATACGTTCCACATTGTATAAACAACTTGATGGTAGTCTTATGTCTCTTACTACTACAAGACCTGACATAACATCTGCAGCAAGTTACTTTTCCAGGTTTATGGAATCTTTGAAGTATTCTCATTGGAAAGTCGGTAAGAGGATATTAAGATACATTACAGGTACAACCACTTATGGTTCGTGGTACACAACTTCAGCAGACAGTATTCTTACAGGTTATACTGACAATGATTATGCAGGAAGTATTGACAACAGAAAAAGCACTTCGGGCTATGATTTTCTGTTTGGAAAGAATTTGATTTCATGGGCATCTACGAAGAATCCCATAGTTTCTATCTCTTATGTAGAGGCGAAATATGTAGCGGCAACAACAGCAGCATGCCATGCAGTTTGGCTTAAAAGGCTTTTGGTGGATTTTGGATATACGACAAAAAAACCTATTTCAATTTTTTGTGACAATAAATCTGTCATTTCCTTGTCGAAGAATAATGTGTTTCATCAGAAAAGCAAACACATTGATACTCGGTTCCACTTCATTCGTGAACTCGTAAAAAATGGTGACATTTTCCTCAAATTTTGTGGTTCTAAAGCTCAACTAGATGATATGTTCACTAAACCTTTGGGAAGATATTTTTTCAATTTCAATGTCAAATTTTAGGCATTATTAATAATGTAATCTTCTAGATTAAGAGGGAGTGTTAGGAGTTGTAGTTGCCTTAACAAATTAGTTAGTTAGTGAAACCAGTTTGCTTACAGTTACTCAGTTAGTTCAGAAACCCTAAAATTGTCTTTGTAAGCATTTATATAATTCATATGAAATCAATAATCAGTGTGTTCATTCCCAACATTTCCCAAGTATTTTTCTTTATTTCTGTTTACTCTTCCTTTTATTTCTGTTTTCAGCACGCACTAGCTGACTAGTTGAAGAAGTGATTCTAGTCACGATCGAGTCGAGAGAGATGCTTAATCGATGTTGGATCTCTTATATTTCAAGTGAAAGGACAATCGACTCTAGGTTGAATGCCTCTCCTCTAGTCGATAAGGAAAGTCGTTGAGCACCATAGCCCTCCTTTACTAGTTGGGTCAAAGAAATTCATGATAACTAGGGAACCATGCAAACAAGACATGTTGTTGTTGGTCGGATGTCAACTAACTGAGTCAAGTGGACGACACCACTTTCTCAGTCGAATATTCAATCCTTAGTCATGCCTTTTGGTCGAGCAACTTCAAAAACCAACACACCCTGAATCGTCTTTGGCAACTAGGGTAGAACGTGCATGGAAAAAGAAAGGGTTTCCTTCAGTGCACATCAAACCATTGTCTCATTCTCTGCGAACCCGAGATCATAACCAACAACTTTGATACCATCTTGGGACAAGCATTAACAATACATGAGAACATATCTGAGAGAAGTGGTGGTGTCTAAAGACACCATTACACTGAAGCATGAGCACGCTCCATGAGAGCAAAAAATAGATCTCTCGATGATATATGAGACTGATCAAAGGATCGTCTATAAATAGGTTTCGGTCAATGACCAAACCAATGATAAGTCGGTTGTACTTGTCCATAAAACACAGATCTGGGATCATAAGTGGACATGGTCAACCAACAATTTTTTCAGCCTCAACCTTAAGAATTAGTCAACCCACTTAATCAACAAGGTGGGGTTTATGATGAAACCTCATGTTCCAACACTATTGAAGCATTATTCTCCCTTAGAGCTTGGAAGAAGTTAATCCCCCATAGGTTTTTGGATTCCTACTTTGCCCACTCTAAAATTGAAGCTAGAAGAGAGTCTTATGGAGTAGTGTTCAAAACCATGCACCTTATTACATTCTTAAAATCCCTCACCACATTAAGATTTCGAATGTTAGAGTTAACAACAATCTTCAAACTTTGCCATGCCTGATTATTTGATGAGACACCGAGACCCCAAGAAAATATAAATTGAATTGTTCCTTGGGAGTTTATGATAATCCCTCTGGCACTTGCCACCCACCATGAAAACTATGTTATACTATGGCCAACCCTACTTGTATTATTACTTTGATTATTCTCTTTATAATAACATCTTCTTCCCTTTTCTTTCTTCATTTTTTTCTATTTAAAATTGTCATTTAAATTAAGAGCTTTTTCTGCGATTCTCAATTAAAAAAATTAACTATATTATGAAAAACCCATGACACTCTCTGATTATACAAATTTAACCACTCAAATATACAGTTTCAACAATTTATGTCTCCTAATTTCAAACAAAATTAAACAAATAATATCTTTAAAAAAATAGCCAAACCCTATATCATTTAAATCATTTAAACGGCTGCCTAAACCGCTTTTCATTCCAAAGAACATAATGGTAGAAAGGCAACGAGAGCAATCCTTTTGTTAACAAGCGGAGTAAACCGAATCAATTACCGGCTCTAACAAAGCGGGCAGAAACCTAATTAATTACTGGCTCTAACAAAGTGGCCAATGTGTCGCATAAGTTCCCCTGTACTCTCCGCGTCCTTCTGGAAGGCGTAGAAACCGTGGATCTCCTCTTCAAACACAATCAGCTGAGCTGTTTTACCATGTTTGACAAGATTCTCGTAGTACGCCTTTCCCCGGTCTCTCTTCGTATCTCGGCCGCCAATAACAATCAAGAACGGAGGCAGAGTCGCCTCGGCCAAGGTTGGGTAATCGGAGGAGGCGGCGAACGGATTGCTGAAAGGGTGATCCCTATCAGCCCCCTCAGGCAGAGCCATCATGCGCCTCCTATCACTTTGCTCTAATGCCTCCGGCGATTCGATCTCCGACTGAGTGCGCCGCTCTCCACCGAAAGAAGGCTGCACCATCACCGCCCCTCTGATTTTCAGAGGATTCCAGTCGCTGTAGTTTACAATCAAATGATTCACGATGTTTCCGCCCGAGCTGTCGCCCACAAGAAACAGTCTGGAGAAGTCGCCGTGGGACTGAAGCCACGGATCCCCATCTCTTCCATCGTTGTTGTTACTCTTCGTCGCTTCGGAGCGGAGCCACGAAATGGCAGTGAAGCAATCGTCGTAGGCAGCAGGGAGGCGGTGCTTGGGAGCAAGCCTGTAATTGACAGAAACGAAAATTGCTCCTGCAGCAGTGGCCATTCTAATACAAAGCGTGTGGCAACAGAGCCAGGCCGGAGAGCCCATGACGAAGGCACCGCCATGGAAATAGAGGCAGACGGGCATGCGCATGCTCTCATCGTGATGAGTTTGAGTTGGAGGAAGATAGATCCGCAGCCAAATGTCTCGAGTCTGATCCAATATTACATCCTTGGACGCCACTCCGCAATCCTCAGGTAGCAAGCCTTCTGGGGACGGCGGGACATGCCTGGCCAGCGCTTTGTAATCCATATATCGGTTATATTTCTCAACACCATCCAACTTATTAATCAACTATCTGGATTGAAAAAGAATTGAAGAGGCCATGCAGAGCTATGGAATACTGAATTTACTGACAGTGTAATGTTCAGCGATTAAAAAGTACATTTGGATTCAAGGATCCTTGTATTGACGGAAAAGTTGAATCGTGTTGGGCAAGATACCCACTCTGAGTTGGAAGATGGACAAGTCGAAACGTGTCGGGCAAGATACCCACTCTGACTTGGAAGAAGAGCGTTGGGCAAGATACCCACTCTGACTTAGTAGTTTTAAGAAATTTTAAATTAAGTGATTGTATTATCTTAACCAATTTTAAATAAGAAGTTTGATTATATTTAGTAATGTTAAATAAGTGGTTTGATTATATTTAGTAATTTTAAATAAAGGGTTTGTTATAAATAAGGACATCATGTGTTAAGTGGATTATGAAAAGATATTACTAATTAATAATTACAACTCGGTAGGAGAGATGAGAGATGTTTATGTAACTTAATACACTAAAATAACCATGACGTGTAGATGAGTTGGTTTGTGTATTGGTTCAAATCTCACGAAAAGAAGTTGAGAATGAAAATTTAGTTGAAAAAAATAAATAATTAATAATAAAAACACTGATATATATATGAAATATTTTAATATGTTTTATAATATCAATATATTATAAAATATTTTAATATATTAAAAAATATATATTGGTTTGAATTTGTTCATGTTAAGAGAAGGTGGTGGTTAGTGTGACAAATATTTTCAAATTGAGATATAATCTGAGTATATCATTCACATTTCAAGAGAAAGTGTTATTCATCTTCAACCCTTCTAGTGTCACAAAAGTGACAAACTCTTTCATCCCACGACATTTTGGGAATTGACCAAGGTCGAGTTTCACTATAGAGCTCATGAGAATTTGTTCTTATTTTAGCAATGTTTATTTTTTTCTTTACACTTGTCAAAACATAAAGATTATTTTGATCTTCTGGATTAGGGTTGATTACCTCATAATATATTAATTTTCTTTTCCTCTCTAACTCTTTAGCACACTTCATTTTCTCCTTAAATTTTGATGTAATAATATTTTTAATATGATTCTTAATGTGCAATATGATCTCTTCCTTTATTCCCCAATGGTCTAGCCAAGACTCAGAATTCTTATGCCATCCTCGCTTAAGCCGAAGGTGGTTTTGGCTAGATCTTGAAGCAATTTTAGGAAGTCTCTTGTCTTCCATGTTGTTTAACTTGTTCTTATACAATAGGTATATGATCAATGATCAAGGTAGACATCATTGGTCATGCACCTATTCCACTAGCTTAAAACATAGTTTCCATCTTGGCAATTTTCTATGGTTTTTTTTTCGGGTCTTGAACTTCCATGGCCATTTTGAGGCCCCAAATGATATTATTTTGGCACGACAAAGCCCAATAGATAGTTAGGGGCATGTATTGGGCCGTTTGGAATATGTACTTCTCGAATATATCTTTCTGGCGGGCTATCAAGCGCCCCAAACAAACATCATATTCAAACATTATGCCCCTGGAAGTTGACGTGCCAACTAACCAAAATGGGTTCCACAAACCTTTTTGGTGTTTCATCGTCTAGGGTTATATTTTTGGATGTTTGGGGTTTTCTCATTGATGTTGTATGTTAGAATTCCTTTCGGCCTAATTGTAATCACTTATTGTGAATGTGTGTAATCATCACATCTATTTTCAAAGATAAGTTGCCACAATTCCTGCAGGTTCATTTCACTATGTTACCGTTCTTACATATTTCATTCATTAATAGAAATTGAGTATTACTCTATCTATGTGTTTCTGTCATAATTTTTTGTTTCATTTCATTCCCTCATAAATCTGGATCAGTGGTATCAGAGCAGTCTACTCTTTATTTGTTTCTATGTGCATGTCCCCAATGAGGTTAGGGTATAAGGAGTTGGTACTTGAACTACTTGAGCCTTTGAAAGATCATCCTTGCTGACCCCAATTGTCTCTCATGGAAGAAGAAAAGAAAGACGAGGGAGCATGGGATATTATAAAGTTGTTACTCAAGGAAGTCCTCGTGCAACAGAGGGACGAGATGATGGATATTTTTTCTCAAATACTTTGATGGTTGCTGACAACAACAGACATGTCTTTATCAAGCAGACACTTTAGAGGCACCTCCCCCTTCAAGGTACAAGTTAATTTTTATATTCCTGTATTTGAAGGTTAGATAGGTTTGGATTCTTTGGAAAAGTGGTTAAATATGCTAGAAGGTTATTTCTCTATCCAAAAATTTTCCAATAGGGAAAATATCACCTTTGTGCTCCTTAAAGCTACCCCCGATGTCAATAATTTGTGGGAGACTTACAATGAGAAAAATTCCACAAAGGAGTCTAGAATGTTGTAACACCCCATATTTTGGCCTAAGGTAGTTGGAACTTTCATTTTCTTATCATAGTAATTCATTGTTGGGTAACTATTTGGACTTAGTGAAACTGATATAGAAATGTGATAGGTGTACATATAGAACTATTTATGTGTTGCATAATATTATTTTTATTGGCATATGTTCATGATTTTGATCATTATGTGATTTGGTTAAACATGCCAACATACACTTCTTAATTGAACATTAATATAGATGTGGATTCTTATATGAAATTGTGAAGTATATGTATGGATATGAATTATTAATGAACTAACGTATAGGCTGATGAGCTATGTCATATCCAAATGATTGTAGTGCTGAGGTAGCTTGGATTTCATACACATAGAAAAATATAAAATATGATATAAGTTTCACTAATTATTTAATTTATGATTAGAAATATTGATATGATATGTGGTAAGTGTGGTTTTGACAGGATGCACAACTTGTCCAAAGTGGTTGTTTGATGACATGACTCTAAGAAAAATAGTTTCACGGTATGGCTTGATGTAGGGTGTTGACCCTAGTTCTATGAGGAGGGGTGGAGGTATTTTCCATCATTTATCCTCCAAAACCTAGAGTCGTGGGAGGGTTGTGTGAATTCACGCTTCCCTACACGTGTGATGGCGACTGTTAGTTTCCTGCTGGGGAAGCTTGGTTGAGATGCATGACA
This sequence comes from Picea sitchensis, assembly GCA_010110895.2. Lineage (NCBI taxonomy): Eukaryota > Viridiplantae > Streptophyta > Pinopsida > Pinales > Pinaceae > Picea > Picea sitchensis. The sequence goes on along the minus strand of SNQJ01S0148536.1, from coordinate 12,727 downwards.
CTTCCACTTACGGGTTCTATCTGGAGTTAGGTCAATATAGTTGACACTCTAGCTTAGTCCAGCAAAGGAAAGGATAATATGAAAGATGGAAATATGTTAAGAAGGAAGGATGATTCGATTTTAGTTGAGAAAATTGTTATGGGATTAGTCGTGCCACTCTTGATTTCTCGCTTGGTTCCAAAACACTCATTACGATTTCATTTTTGATATTCTAAGTGTGGTGATCAATTCTTGATGAATTATTGTAGTTTTGTTAGTTATAATTACCAAATGATGCATTTGTTGTCCTACATGCCTTGTTGTGATCATATATGAACTATGCACTAGAGACATTGTTTGTTTATCATTATCATATGTGTAGGATTTGTGTCCACTAGCTATGCATACATGCCCTATTGATCCTAAAAGATCTTTTAAAGACTATCATTAAGTTTTTAAAGTATAAGTTCATTAACCATTTAGGAATTGAAGAAAGAGGAAGAATCAATGATATAATACGACGGCCATAATAAAATATGCAGATCTAAAAGTAAGCACAAAGAATTAGCAAACCATAATAGCAAAGTCATTAACGGAGTTCGGAAAGATCACCTACGTCTCTGGGCCTTTGTTTCAGTGAGTGATGCTTTCTTATTTCTCTTCAAATATTCAAACGTACATAAGAAAAGTGTCAAATGGATTACAAACTGGTCTAGATATGTTCTTCTAGACCTCAAGAACCCAACACAATTGACGACACTGAAAACGGTTGAGTGAAGCTCCCGAAATTGGCCTGCAAAGTTTCTCTCCTCAATGGCTTCCCTGCATAAAAATGACTTTGGCTTCACAATTTTATAACATTTATCCTCTTCTAAACCTCTCTAAGGCTACCAAGAATCTCTGGTTTATATAAATTTGAAGTTGGTAACATCCTCCCAAGATCAGACCTAAAAAATGGCTCTAGATCACCCAATAATGGACAAAATCCATTAAAAACAAGCTTAAAATCAACTAAAAAACCAAAAACTTTAGAAAATAATCCACATAGCCAAAACTTTGGGCATGTAGCCCCCTTTCTCTAGACCCCTGGTCACATGTGCCTTGCCATGTGACCGAGGGATGAGATGGTGCGTTCTAGCTCCTCCAGTCCTGGCTCCTGGTCTCATGGCTATGGCTATGGCCATGTGTTCATATCTTTACCTCCCATGTGCTCCATATGGTTAAGCCCCCAAATTCATAGACCCTGGTTAGACAGGGCTAGCCCCCGCTGACTGGAGCTTATCCCAAATGACGCCAACCAAACAACTTAAATAGTAATTCCGCCAAATAGCTAACAAGAAACTTCATCCACCATTCTGGTTTGCCTGGGGGGGTTAGGTCGTTGCACCCATGTAGGTCGGGATTTTGAATCCCCTAGAGTAACAAATTATTTTGACCTACCCGACATAGGCAAAATATGGGGTGCCACATGGCACCCTATGATTGGGCCACGTGTCGCCTCGATATTGGTTCGTACCAGTATAGTTAGCAGCACAGTCAACGTCCAGTCAGTTTTCCACATCACCACCATACCTACCACGTCACCGTCGTAACTTCCATGTCACATCTGTACTTCACATTCCCCTGCCTAGTCACTTGCCACGTCACGTTCGTACTGCAAAATCACCTGCCCAGTCGCCTGCCACATCACCCACCGTATAGGTCCACTTGTCGTCCGTACTTCCATGTGTCAGGTTGTCATTGGGCCATGTCATGTATGGAATGCCACGTGTCATCTGTACAGTGACACGTGTCAAATCCATACAGTTCCAACTCGGCCAAAAAATGACAAATATGCGTGACAATGTTGCCTCTTGGTGACGCCATGTCAGCATGATGATGTCACCTATCATACTACTGACGTCAGTGTTGACTTTGACAAGTTCATTTTTTGCCTATTTGGGAATTTGATCAGAACGTGATAACTTTCGCATATAGTGTTTGTTTGAGGAAAACATTATATGGTCGGAATCAATGTAACGAGATAGACGCAATGGCACTAGTTTCTTCCGATTCCGAGAACTTTGATTTTTAGGCCTTCTTGGATCCATTTTGGATCACCTACACATGTACACTAGTATAATTAATTAATGTATTAATTATTAAATTAGATTATTAACTATTTAATTGAATGGTTTAATAGTTATGTAAATTATATTGCATAAAAAAATATCTAGAAGCATTGAATACCTTCTTTGAGTTTGATTGATGGTTGGTATGATGAATTAAATGAGAATGGTGAGTTGTCATGTACATTTTGGGGGAAATTTCCAAATTGCATTTATTATCTAGCATGAGAAGAAAGAGTTTGTAATTTATTTATTTTTGTTTTATGCAAGTCATTTATATTTTAGTTTTATTTTAAACATTTCCCAAAAATATATATAAGGGAGGTTGATGGATAATAATGAGGGTGGTTGAGGAGACTTGGGGAAGGGGAAATGGAAACATGATAAATAGAGGAGGGGGTTGATAGGTTGGAGGATCTTTGTAAGATATATATCTTATGATGGTTTTCTTTGAGAATTTGTGTTTTGTTGTTCTTGGAGTCACGGGCATGAAGGGCCAAGAAACCAAAAGGTTTCTTGGAGCTAGGAAGTCGGCTAGGCTCCTAGTTGATTGGGAGGATTATGTTGTTTCACTCTAGGCAAGCGGAAAAAGAATGGTTGGAAGAATTTTCCTACTACTAGAAAAACTACATTGCAATTTATGAGCTTCAACAAACCATGGAGGAGGTATTTTCATTGGTATTTTGTTTTACTTTTGTTTTAAGATTTAAATCTTAGAGTTAACATATTGCTTAATTCATCATGTTATTTACAATTATCATTGAGCAAATGTAAACGAGTTGTGGAATTGAAAATCAATGAAATTATGTTAAATCAAAGTTGTTAATGCATATGTATTTAATGAGTGATTAATTGCCTAACATCCTATATGGGTGTTACATTTGGTATCAGAGCTTAGGCTCAAACAGTAGGGCCAAAAAAAAAAGGGCCATCATGTTTAGGTCAACTACTCTAAACAAATAGTAAAGTGATTGTTGCAACCATGTACAAAACTTTGGCCAAGCCCTATATTAAATCCATGTATCTAATGGCGGCCTTGGTATGGGTAGACAAAGATCAAAATAATGAATCTGTGATTATGTGATGATATGCATGTGTACCTCTGATGATATGCAAAAGTAGTTAATGGAAAATATGCATTTATTAAAATAAAATCAAAATCAATTAACTTGTTATTATATGAAATGGGAAGTAATTTATAAGTAGAGAAAATAGATGGAAATGATAATGTTAATGAATAGTAATGTATTATACAATATGCTACATGTATATTTTAACATCTAGGTTATCCATCTAGCAATTTAGTTTTCATTTCTCAAAACCTCAACAAATGAGGAGAGTGTTATCAAAACATGTACAAAAATCACATGTAACAAACAAACCATTACAACACTCCCTTTATATCCCCTCTCAAAATTCGTTAGCTTAGCTCAGTCTTGGGTGGAAAAATATTTTGAGAGGAAGAAATATTATTACTTCTAGAGTGTGGCCCATTCAAGTGAAAGAAAAATCCAATCTTTCTAGGAAAGCGAGAAGACTGATTTCTTATTCCAACGCATATATTTGACTGGCTAATTCTAAAACATGGACCCCATTATATATGAGTCTCTGGTCCAATAAAGTCCTTGAAGAAGCATCTATCCCCTTAGTTAGCACTTTCAGTTTTTCATCTTGCGACCCCTTGTAGAGGAATGAGGTTTAGTGTCTGTTGTGGGTGGGAAATCCCTCCTACAGACTAGCACTAAGGGTTTTATCATGCATGCAGAAATGACCTAAAGATTCTTACTTTTTACTATCATCCCATGCTTAAACCCCATTACTCATATGTAAACATAAGGCTTAAGAGATTAAGTTGATGTACCTTATTTTTCGTGTTTGATGTCGATCCCTTTCCGCGCTTGGTCGTTTTTTTACTGCAACTCTCCTCCCAATGATGACCTGCATTCACTAAAGACAAACAAAGAACTCCACATGCATTTGATCTATGAACTAATGGGTTAGATATTTAATCAATCATACAATCAATATTCCAATAATGACAATCTCATATGGCGGGATGGGAAAAACAATTCTTTTGTTAACTTCACAATCATACCTTACAATGATAAAGTCAGCTACTGCTCCTCGATCCTAGTCCTGGGCTCTTCTTCCACTATCTTCCAACTGCTTTTATCTATACTTGACTTTGCACAAGGATGGCTAAAGGTTGGGACAAAGGGAATGCTTAATCGGGTATAGTTTATTTACTATGATTCTCCTAGATCTTCGTTAGGCTTGGCCTCGAACTTTGGTATGTCCGAAGGCAACTTCGTCGGCATAGGGGGCCAATGCAGATCGTGACAGATAGGGTCATTCAACAACCTTGTCAAGTCTAGCAAATGCAAGGTTGCCAGGAAAGTTAGTTTGGGTTGTTGGTGATAACCATTGAAAAAGGGACTTGGAGTTTGACTGGCACCAGGTTGCCAAGAAAAGTTCGTCTACTGGCCTGGGTTCTGGTAAAAACCATGGCCATGACCAACATATGGATTCTGCGTGTGAGGAGACATCATCGATTGATTCTCAAAATATGACGTAGATGGTTGGGCATGCATTACATTCGGAGGACTTTGGTAAGGGTTGCCCCATGTTGATCCCATGGGCATAGGCATAGTACTTTGTCTGGGGTTCCATTGGTTGTGAAAAGAATTGCCCCAGATCGACATTCCTGACGAGGGAACTACTTCCTGCCAAGAATTCCAAGGTCCTAATGCAGAAGAAGTTCCTGGGTTTCCCCCCTGTGCAGGAATAGTACCATGCATAGGAATAGGTTGTCTATAACCGGGGTTGCCCCTGGTTGGGAAAGCAGCTAGCGAGAAAGCATTGTTACCAAACACACCAAACAAAGAAAATGGTGTCGAACCTACCGACATATTATGAGAAGGTGGTCCTTGACTCCCTTCTCCAAATAAACTATGGTGTGTGGGTGGCCCAATGGATTGCTAGTGGGTGCCACCAAGCGAAGGGGACGAAGGAGGTATATGTCCTCCCCCGTAAGGGAAAGCATTAAAAGGAGCTGAAGTGCCCCCCATGTGTCCTTACAGAAGAGTGTTAGAGCTCCCTGCCCCCAGACCTAAAGTCTGTAAAGTGGAGTAGGAAAGTACAGGACTTGTACCTGAGATAGGCATCTCGTATGAGAATGGAGGGCCTATCACACTTAGTGTGAAAGGGGCAGTGGCCGCTGCCATAGATGGGATTAGACCACTACTCGAGGTAGAGGCAATTAATACCATGGTGGTTCGTACCGGTGATGGTGGGTTAGGAGGTGGAATATCCCCTGTGGTGACAACCGTAGTGGGAATTGAAAATTTTCCAGAAGAAGTGGTAGCATTTGTTTCCATTGCTGCGTGAGACACTGTCTGGCACTCATAAGGGTGAATCTGTATGATGATGGGTGCTGAAAAATTAGTGGTTGGAGTTTCGGATGGACCAAGAGATTTCGCTCCAAGGTCTAAAATGGTTGTTTCCTCCAAATGTTGGTCAGGTACAGTTTCCTGTGACCCAGTCGCTTCAAAAGACCCTTGTTGGTCTAGCTTTTGCCTTAATGGTGGCGGCGGTGGCTCCAGTGTAACCGGTGATTGGTGATGCATGACTCCAGTTGTAACCGTGATAGCCCGTAAGCCTTCGTGATCAATCGAACTCGCGGGATCCCTCCACCGTGAGAAGATCACACAACACTAGGGATTTCCTATTCGCTCAAAACAACACACCACTAAAAAGGTCCCTCCAAGATAAAACAAGCAAACACTAAACTAGTTCGAAGAACACCATACAACAACCAACACTTGAGCAACTTACCTGTGCAAGTGCAACTCAACATGGAAGCACCCTCCGTATAATCTACAAAGCATGGCACGATAAACCGTCTCTAGGTGCCACGGTATACTCGCTAATCACCTCGTATGTCTCTCTAAAAAGATGTGCAACTAGGTTGCTTAACGCCGCACGTCACCTCGTGAGGGCACAAATGAAAGTCGCAGACCAATAATGAGTAGGGTATCGAGTCCAAACCCATCAAGGGTATCGAAGGTGCGGTCCAAAATACAACTAATGACCTCGAACGGATTCGATACCAACGAAGCTCCATGGTGGCAAATGCAATTGATGGAGTCCCAAGACAAATCCTTTATATGTGTTCTCCACTACCATCGGGTTCAGCTTTTGAGGGTTATTCCTCGGCTAATTCTTCCGTGATGCAACTCCAGGTTTAGCCCCATGTTAGAGGGGGTTCTGAATACCTCACACACCGGACTTTGGAACTCCCTAATTTAGACTCCAATGTTTTATTTAATGTCCTTGAAGAGTTTCCTCTCAAAACCTAATTCAAGGCCCTAACCCTAAACTAGTTTGCTGACCCTACAAACATAAAAGTTCAATGAATTTTATATTTAGCGTTAATTTTTATGGTTTGTCTTGTCAAAGTTATGAAAGTGAAACTAGTAATGTTTGAAAGACGAAGAAAATAAACAAAAAGATGGAAACAAAATAACTTCTTCTTTACTCAAATTTCAACAACTTTTCAAACTAAAATTCTTTTCTAAGATCTTTAAACAAACTCAGTAAGATTTCATTTGACTACAAGCTACTTATGATCTTAGTAAACTGCCAAGAACTTATGAAAGAAAACTTTTCTCTCGAAGTTACTAATGCAAACCAACACTATTTAACCAAAACAAAGAAATAAAAGTTTTTTTTTATTTGAATGTTCACAAAGCAAAAGGGAAAAATATCACCAAGTAAAAACCAAGAAAACTTCTAGCCTAAAAGCAGATCGCAAAGAGCCACTTTAAAAATAACACACAAGCAAATTAAAACCGGACTCTCACACCTGTCTAAAAACCCTAAAATAAAAATTTTGAGGAAACCTCTAATGAAAAAAAAAGAAACCTATTGCCGATCAAACCTAAGTTACCGACCGCTATGACAGAGAGACCTAGAAACCCGAGGAGGTATAACTCTTTTCAAAGGAAAGGATGATTGCTCACCTTTAAACAAAATTCTTCCATCAGCACGCTAATGATACCAACATCAAGCATGTGCACGAAGTTGCGTATAGTCGGTGCTGCAGATCTTATACAGTCAGCATGTACTTAAGTGAAACTCTAAGACAAATGAGCGCCGCCATCCAACCCAAGGTAGACATCGACATCGAGAACCGTGATCTCTCTTGAAGACTCAAACACTTACTTTTACGTAAAAATAAAACAATTGAAGAAAAAATTTTATAGGAACAAACCAATCTGAGGTGAAACTTAAGCTATAGAATGCAAGAAACAAAGACTAGAAAGATTTCCGTGAAACCCCGAGAAGAATTATTTATGACAGGGAGAGAGGATGACTACCTCTAAAAGAAATTTTCTGGAATCATACACGCGACCCTTTCTCACTAGCATGTACACGGGTTAAGTGGAAGGTAGGGGTACGTGTACACGCGGTGCATACCTTTATACAGGCCAGGTGTACCTCGGTCTCGAAAAATGTACAAGCAAAGAAACAAAGATAACTGGTATGAAGACCAGAATCTCTCATAGCTTAGACTTTTGAGGAAGCTTTAAAAACAAGAAATGAAACCGGCTTCTTAAAAATACCCAAGGAAAAACATTCTCAAAACCCTAGAGATCCTCAAGCATGGTTGCCACTCCCTCAAGGTGGGTGGGAAATCCCTCCCATGGACTAGCACTAAGGGTTTTATCATGCACGCAAAAATGACCTAAAGATTCTTATCACTTTTTACCATCATCCCATGTCAAACACCCCATGACTATAAACGCAAGGCTTAAGAGATTAAGTTGACGTATCTTATTTTTTGTGTTTGATGTCTATCCTTTTCACGCTTGGTCGCTCTTTAACTACAACTCTCCTCCACATAATGGCGTTAACCTAAATCTACTAAAGACAAACAAAGAACTCCACATGTATTTGATCTAAGGAACTAATGTGTTAGATATTTAATCAATCATATAATCAATATTCCAATAATGACAATCTCATATGGACGAGAAAAGAAATTCCTTTTATTAACTTCACAATGATACCTTACAATGATAAAGTTGGCTATTGCTCCTTGATCCCCGGGTCCCCGCTCTTCTCCATTGTCTTCCAACTTCTTTGCTCTATACTTTCTTTGCACAAGGATGGCTAGTTGGGTCAAGAATCGGTATAGTTTCTTTTACTATGATTCTCCTCCAATGGGGACCCCTAAACCTTCTTTATAGGCTAGAAGAAGCTAGGTATTTGGTCGAAAGTCCAGCCATGCATGGACAGTGGTTATTTACCTTACCCAAAGTTGTGTGTTCCACAAGAACTTTTTCCTGCCTTTGTAGGTACACATCGGTTGTCTGGGTCGCCTAGCATCTACATGCTGCAAGAATGGCAGGGCGCTGCTATAAAAGGGTTTTAAGAAGAGTTGTTCAAAAATGCTTTTGGCAAAGAAGGAATCAGATGGCATGATGCCAAAAGTTAATGTCCGGGTGCAAATTAGTTATAACAAGACCGAAAATTCAAGAAAACATGCCCCGCTCAAAAATGTTAAATCTACCAAATTTGTTAGGGTTCGTGGCTCCTTAGGAAGATAGTTAGGGTTTAAGATGGAAGGGTTTAGGAGTAGTGTTCTAGTACCGCGAAGAATAGTGACACATCCCATTGCATATTCTACCAAACAATCATGTGGGAATTACAAAAAAAACAACAAATCATTTGATGGGTCATGGTAAATACCATAACTCCCTTAAAGCTTCCATAGGAAGACTAGAGTATTAGAAAGGCAATGCAACACGCTGGAGTTTCACATGTAAATCTAGTGAAGGCGATGTCGTTGGGTTATCTGAGACTAAAGGCTTCACCCCTACAAGAGGCATATCACATTGCCATTCCCAGTACCCCAAATTTGTACAAGTGGGTCACAGGTTCACCTCCCAAGATGGTAAAGGAAGGAAAGATGTGGCAGATGCTCCTGAAGAAGCTTTCTCTAATCTGGGGCGTCCAAATCAGAAAACTCATCTTTGGAAGCCAAATGTTCTTCCACTTCACCATTGTTACTATCCAAAGGTTTCCCAACTAGCAGAGGTCAAGGAAGTGGAAGCAAAGTCAGTGGATGGATAGAATGCATAATTAATCAATCTAACTTTTCAATCCTTGAAAAGGAAAAGACAATGCCTAAGGTTTCCCAGGTAGCAGAGGTCGAGGAAGTGGAAGCAAAGTTTGTGGATGGATAGAACGCATAATCAATCAATCTAATTTTTCAATCTTGAAAAGAAAAAGACAATGCCGCACATGTTTCAATAAAATAAATGGGTCGAAGAGAGGAAGATTATTTTGATATTGTTTAATAGAAAACAAAGATATAGATGTATCTCTAGAAAGAAAGAAGATAGAATGGAAAAGGAAAAAATCCTTTAAATCTATTGAAGGATCAATATTCCACCATTAATTGGGATAACCCTAACAAAATACATATGCCACTATATAACAAAAACAATCGAGACAATGACCATTGAATCAGAAGCCTACTTACAATGCAGTGAGTTGGTAATCCCATTCAATTACAAGAGCAGAAGAGAACTAAGTCTTAATTAGTAGGGACCCCATCCGTCTAGAGGTGGATGAGGGAAGGGACTCATTGGGATTGGATTCTCTATTGTATGCACATATGCGCATATCCATTTATACATACCCATAGCAATCCATGAGCACAAAGATATATTTTCTAAACTATAAATTATTCTCCACCAAGGGATCTTATGTCTACACATGAGCATCATACCCACCTTACTTCAACCCACAATGGATCGATAAGTCGTACCAGAAAGTATGTTGGTAGAAAGAGTAGATGTGATTTGTAAATGAAGGATTCACATTGCAAGATTGATTTAATGGGTGCCCGATATCTTGTAAGAGGAAAATAAAACGTATAAGATACTCCAATGATACTAAATAAAACACAGGTTTGAATTACTTTTAAATTACTGACAAGAAAGCAATACACATAATTGCCAATCTCCCATTTGGGTTATGAGCATTTACAACTGGATGTATGAGAACTCTTTGAAATCTTAGGCAGGGAGGAAAATCACTTAGATCCGTGCACACCGATTTCTTTATTCTTAGATGCCATTCCTTCGTGGAATAAAAACCGTATTTTAGAACTTTAATTCCTTCCATTCCTTTTCAGAGTGTGCATAGATCAATCCCCACTTCAATCCTACGAAATATGATGCATAATTTGTTTTAAATGACCTTGATTTGGTCCAACTTGATTCTGCTTTGGTATAATAACTCAGAAAGGAAAAACACTTTCAATTTATATTCTTCTAAATTCAATAAATAAATAAATAATAAAAGAAATAATAATAATAATTATAATGAAGAAAAACATATTATTCAATAAATAAGGAAAAATAATAATAATAAAAGAGAAAAACATACTATTCAATAAATAAATAATAATAAAGGAAGAACATAATATTGCAAAAGCCTAAGGCTAAATATGCCTAGCCGAAGTAGGGTGTTAATGGAAAAACATCAACATCATGTAAAGATATTATTATGATTATGAAATTTTAGGAGTTGATCCAAACAGAGTAAAAAACAAACCCACAAAACATCATTATGGAATTGAATTAGTTTAGAATTATGAAGATTAAGCATGGAATTCTTAAATATAAGTGAAATATAAAAATGAAATAACCAAAAAAAATATGATTTTATCTTTATCTTTATAATCACAAAATTTCATGTATGATGGTTAATGACAAATTTCTCTATACTTCACTATTTTTCATCAAGTTTGCCAGCATTGATACTTATATATTTATTTATTTACCGTCACTTAGGGTACTTGTATTTATTTTTCATTACTTTAATATAGACTGCTGAGTGCGTGGTTCTCTCAATATTACGCTGTTCATGGTTCTCTCAATATTAAGCTGTTCTCTTTCAATTTTGTCTTGTAGACAAAATTTATTGAATTATGAAATATAAATAAGGATAAAAAATTTCAAAATCTCTGGACCCAATTCCTTAAATTATATATCCATTTCAACATTAAAATTTATTACAATTTAAATATATTTTTAAATATAATAAAACTTATAGTTTTTTTTATTATAATTAAAATGAGTATGATGGTATTTGAATTATTTAATAAAAAAAGTTTCTAGAATTTTATTAAATTAAATTAAATATATTTATTAAAAATATAATTTATATATAATATATATAATGATAATGATGATTAACATCTATTAAAATATAAAAATATAATAATATAAATAAATAATAAAAATGATGATGATTAATGTTCATTAAAATCTAATTAATTAATTAGATTTTAAAAAGATAAATAATTATTTAATATTAAAACTTTACACATTTATAAATAAAAATAATAAATTAAATATTTTTAAATAATAAATTTTATTAAATTAAATAAAATATATTTATTAAAAAATATAATTTATATATAATATAAATAAGTAATATTATTTAATATTAAAACTTTCTACATTTAAAAATAGAAATAGTAAGTTAAGTGATAGATGACTTAACACCTATTACGTTGATCTACCATGGATCAGAGGAGGCTACGTCCATTTGTTGGAATCTGAAAACTACCAACTATGCCATCTTGTGTCGCCAAATAACCTTCATTACTTCTTTCTCCTTTGACGACTATCTGTTGGATTTAAATTGTCTTTCAAGAGTGTATAGAACAATGTTCCTTTATCTATTTGGTATTCATTTATTAATGGCAATGGCAGGAGGCACATTTTCACATTATTTAAATAATTATTTTTATGTTTGAATTGTAGATTATGGAATAATTAAAAAATAATAATAATGAAAAGTTAAAAAAATCACTTTATTTAAATAATTATTTTAACATATGATTGAATTAAAATTATGGTTGAGATTGTAGATTATACAATAGTTAAAATATAATAATAATGAAACGTTAATTTATTTTTTAAGTTATATTTTTCATAAGTCAAACCATTCTTTTTTTTTGGTTTTTTACAATTAAAAAAACAATTCTACTTAAAATATAATAATAATGAAATGTTAATTTATTTTTTAAGTTCTATTTTTTATAAGTTAATTTTTTATTTTTTTTTGGTTTTATGATGATAATGATTATTAACGTCTAATAAGACCGAATTGGTCTATTAGACCTTAAGAGGGTAAGTGATTACTTGTGATTCTTTAGAATTTTGTTTCTATGCTCGAAAATCATTAAGAGAAGCTTTCCAATATCACCATACTTTTGTTGAGTTAAGAGGTTAGGAAGGTTGGTAGTGTGATAAGTATTTTGAAAATGAGATTTAATATGGGTATAGGCTGGACAATCTAAGAGAAAGTGTTTTTCATCTTCAACCTTCTCAGTGTCACAAAAGTGACACACTCTTTCATCCTATGGCGTTTTAGGAATTGACCAACGCCTAGTTTCACTATGGAGCTCGTGAGAATTTGTTCTTATCTTAGCAATGCTTATTTTTTTCTTTACATTGCAAAACATATAGATAATTTTGATATTCTAGATTAGGGTCGATTACATTCTTATAATACCTTAATTTTCTTTTTTCCTTTAACTCTTTATCACACCACAT
>SNQJ01S0148535.1:33264-49013 GCA_010110895.2 Picea sitchensis | reverse complement strand
CAATGTATCATAGCCATGTACCATTCACCAGTTACCATCCAACAAATGAAATGCCAATTTTTTACCAATCAAATTGCACAAAGTTTGTTCTTGTTTAGATCATTCAAAACATAATAAGCAATGTTAGAATTTTCTTAATTGAGCTGACAAATTTAGTGTTGAGCATAAAATTATCTTAGACCGTGAATTGTACCACTAGGACAACAAGGTAAGTGAGAGCATCCAAACCATAGATCACCATCCAAGTCAATGAAATTATGAAGTGTTTTAGACTAGTGGCATAATAATCAATGAGAATATAGTTCAATTAAGAAAACCATATGTCCTCCATCAAAGGAATGCAAAGGAGTGATGCAAAGGAAACAAAGATGTAAGCCTGAGATGACCATCAATGAAAAAAGGGAAAAATTAAGAAGCATAAAGTAATCAATGGAAGAAGACCGGTATGAAACAAAAACTTGAGATGACCATCAATTATGAAAGGGAAAAAATAAGAACTACTTGAAACTCAATGGAAGAAAACCACTATGAAACAAGAACTAAGGCCCAAAATAATTGACCTAAGGGAAAGTAAGGACAAAGAAACTGAGAATTTATTGGTACTATTCTCACACAAATCAACAATATGAAATCTTATCAAGAATCAGCAAGCCACCAATTTCAACTTATCTAAATAGCTTCCATATTAGGGTTACTCACTATCATGGAACATTCAACTTGGTTATAGAGTGCACCTGCCTTCTCTAGGTGCACCTGGCTTCACTCTACCAATTTTGCACACCAATTTATAATGTGAAGCTATCAAAGATGGGCTAAAAATTGGTAATATGAGAAGGCCAGTAAACACTAATTTCCCAAATTGTTTGGGAAAACATATATAGACACTAATGATTCAATTCCATTTAACATGAAAGAAAATCCATTCATAGATAGGAACAATTCAGAGGTTGCATTATGTAATGTAGAAAATAGGTTGAGATTGTGGCATCAAAGTTTGGCCACTTAAATGCCAAAAGCTTAGTATTAGAAATGGAAAGAAAAATCATGGTAGATGGCATGAGTTTGAAGAATGGTTTTAAATTTGTAGTGTGTAAATATTATGCAATTGGAATGTGTCATTCCCCTTTTTGGAAGTTTTGTTTTCAAGGCACACAACTTCCATAGTTTTCGAATGGGTTGCACAACATAATGGATGTGCATGGTATGTAGTATGTAGTGTGTAGCTAAGAAAGGTAGCATGTATATCTAGAATGAACTTGTGACAACAATGTTTGTGTAAAATAATATAACGGTTGGCATCTAGTAGGTCTAATTTAGTACTTTTATAATATTTATTTACAAGGTTTGTAAATATATAAGCATACATTTATTTCCATTGTAAAGTGTTATATATGTTCTAGTCATTAGCATCAATTCTTTTGGTTGTAATCCCAAGATTTTGGGAGGGATAGAGTCACCCTAACACTGTGAATGTTGTGGCATATTTTTAAAATGGGTGTAACTATTCGTAATAAGAATTATGGATCGTCACACATGTAAAATGGATGGTGTGTTTACTAGTTATGATGTTGCAAATGAATCGAAGAAATGTGAACATAATAATTTTCCAAGGTCATATTGTCTAAAGTCATTCCATARGTCATTCCACGGGTCATAGTTCTAGAGTTCAAAGTTCCAAASGGTATAGTTCCACAAGTCAGTTCCACATGTCATATTTCCTCGGGTCACAGTTCCATAGGTCATAGTTCYAGGGGTCATAGTTCMCGAGGTCATAGTTCCAGAGGTCATTCCATGGGTCATATTTCTAGAGGTCAAAGTTCCATAGGGCATAGTTCCATAGGTCATATTTCCACAGTTCATAGATCCACAGGTGATAGTTGCAGAGCTCATAGTTCCACATGTCATATTTCATGGGGTCATAGTTCCACAGGTCGCAATATCTGGGGGCATTCCATAGGTCATAGTTTTAGAGTTCATAGTTCCAAAGGGCGTAGTTCCAAAGAACATATTTCCATGGGTCATAGTTCCTAGGGTCATATTTCCAGAGGTCATAATTCCACAGGTTATAGTTCCTAGGGTGACAGTTCCATAGGTCATACTTCCAGAGTTTATTCCACGGGTCACAGTTGCATAGGTCATAGTTCCAAAATTCATAGCTCCTAGGGTCATAGTTTGTAACACCCTTGTTTCCCCTAGCTTGTAATTAATCATAAAATAGGATTACCATGCTAAGTCATGTGGACAATGTAAATGTATTATTGTTAAACCGCCCATAACTGACAGTTGGGGGGTGAAGCCTTGAAGTATGAGCCGTGATATCTCTAGAGGAAGGAAATAAGTTAATAAAGAAAGGACCAGTGGTTGAATAATCAACCACCCCCATGAATGAAAGCATGGTCTAGCTGAAATATGTCAGCTCGAAGTACCACAGAGACCTGCAGACCCGAGCTTCCTTATGACAGATGGAACATGACAGGTCGAAAACCTTCTAGAGGAGGGAAGGTAAGATACATACAGAGACAACAAGAGAGGAGAGGGGGAGGAGAGCACAAGCTCATAAGGGATATGTGTGAACCCAAAGGAAGTGTCGAGAACACGACCTGAAGGACCTGAACGCAAGATTGATGCTACATAAGCATCTGATAAACCTCGCAGGGTCACTGTGACAGAGAGAGTTTCTCTAAGAGATGGCATAAATTCCATAGTGATATCATGGCTTGGCATGGGGGTGGCTAGAGTGATAAGAATGAATGCCTTTGAGCCTATGGTTGGGTGGAAAGGCACACACACACAATCAATTGGTTGGATGCAACTTGTAATAGATAAGTATTCTCATACCCTGTGAAATTAAGCTGTAATTATGTAATGAAAAGGGATATATTGTGACGAACCCAGGGATGTGTATGTTTTCTTAATGGTTATATTGTATCTCTTTATTGTCGTTTAAATTGTGTATTTAAGCAAGTATGGATTGGACATGTTTTTTATTCATAAATGCTTGCACCCTGTGGTGGCTTAAGCTAGATCCATGAACTATGAGTTCATCGACCTTGGGCACAATTTCATGTACGCATGTCGACACTCCTAGGCGTTCTGAGTCCCTTGGAGGAGGGAGTCAGTTAAATCTTAGGAGAGATAGTGCACGTATGCATAGGCTCTCTACAAGGCAGAAATAAACCGAGAACCAATTAAGTTCTAGAGTTGAGGAATGAGCGTAAGGGGTGCACGGAAGGATTCTTCCAAGCATTAAGTTCAAGAGAAAGAGGGAAAAGATATTAAGCCTTTCAGATCTAACAATTATTAGGAAGAGTAGAAAGGTTGAAGTATCGAAAGGGAAGGTTCGCTTTTTTGGAAGACGAATGGATGAAATTTGTTCGGAAGAAGCCACGGTCTGTTGTGATCGTTGGATATGGGAAAGAGCGTGGGAGTTAACCCTTGGAGTCATTCGGAATTTGTGAGTTTGGTGAACTGAGAAAGTTCGTCATAAGGGAGGTTATATCCCCGAAGTCCTGAAGTTAACTCTGAGCCTTAGATCTGAGGATTCCTGAGAACCATCCCGACCATCAGATCTAGGAGGTACACGATAGTCAAGTCACCGGAACTACCCATGACTTAAGAATATGAAAATGGAGATGGATGCGAGTCGTTTAACGGGAGGAGAGGCCATCCCAGTCATCAGATCGACTCAAATACTCACTAGAGTCACCAAATCAAACATCAACTGCTCGATTTAATCGATTGTTGGGAATCAATTTGAAGTGCGAAGGTGAATTTAGCGGACCTAATAGTTCACGGATCGCAATCAACCCACGTCATTGATCTCATTGGGGATGTAATATCAACGACTAGGATTAGACTAGAGTCGCACGAGCACTTCTCAGATTTCGAAGGTGGGACCCCGCAATCACCGTGAATCGTTAATCTATGAATAGAGATCGAGGGTTGAGAATCATTGCGGAGTGCGAAGGTGAAAGGAGTGGATGCGCTAGTTCGCAGCCCAAAATTCACCAACACCGTTGATCTTGTCGGGCTGGAAGATCAATGATTTTAGTTAAACTAAGTTGGGTGAGCACTTTCCAGATTGCGGAGGTCAAACTCTCTGATAAAGAGCACGCATATAGGGTGCCCGCAATTACTGTGAACCGTCGATCATCGTTGACCTTCGATCTGAGTTCCACGAGATCCCTAAAACGCAAGGAGTGCGTGGGAAATTGAGATCTTCAAGAATATCAAGCTTAGAAGAGATAAGTGTTTTTCAGAAGTGCAGATGAGGTCCAAGAGACAAAATCGTAGAAGGAACAAAGGTCGAGGCCTTTGAATACTTAGAAAATCCTCTAAGCTAGAGGAAGTCAAAATCTCAAGAGGAGGAGCGACAACAACCATCAGATTAGTTGTGGAGAGGAGCCTTGACCATTATATCAACATCCAATGAAAAAAGGAAGTGCAGAGGAGAGGAACATATCCCATCTGTTGGATCTGAGTGCGAAGGACCAGTAACCATTGGATCTGAAAGTAAGTGCACAATACTTAACCCTTGTGTACGCAAGAGAGTGGATTTGTCAAAGTCTCGAAGTAATTTAATACCATCCATCGTCAAGCAGGACAGATGGTGTAATATCCACAACTTCGGAGGTTTGTGGACAAGGAGGAGGACAAACAACCGAAGTAAATCCTGGTTGTTGATTGCCAGGGGATACATGTTAGGAGATCGTGTATTTCAGGTAAATGCACTCCGGAGAAATGGGTGCATAAGAGTTTGAAACTTCCGAAGCGCTGAAGAGCCGAAGCATCGAAGTGCCGAAGAGCCAAAACGCCAAAGTGCCAAATAGCTGAAGCACCGAAGTTCTGAAGAGCCGAAGCTCCAAAGTTACGAAGAGCCGAAGCGTCAAAGCGCTGAAGGGCTGAAGAGCTGAAGAACTGAAGGTCTCTAGACCATTAGATCGAGAGACATGTGGTGATAGATCACAAGCTTCTGGTAAATTGCATTGGAGTTTTAGTTGAGAGTTGAGATTCCCGAACCCCAGACACTTGAAGTGAATCTGGACTGCCAGATCCAGAGGGATGCGTGGCGACGGATCGTGGGCTTTGGAGAAATCTGTTCAAGAGTTTTTAGTTGAGATTTGAGACTCCCGAAATCCAGATAGCTAGAGAGTCGAAGTAAATCTCAATCGTCTGATCATCCGAAGTAGATCTCAGTCGTCGGATCGTCCAAAGTAAATATCAAGCGTCGGATTTTCCGAGGTGAATCTATACCGTCTGATCGAGAAGATACGTGGCATAGATCGGTGGATTCTGGGTAAATTCCCAAAGTAATTCATAGCCATCAGATCAAGAGGACAAGTGAAATAAATCTGTAGATTTCAAGTAAAGACCCGAAGCAAGCCTCAACCATCTGATTCAAGTGGACATGCGGCAGGAATCTTCTTACTTCAAGGGGAAGTGAAGTTTGATATTTGAGATCTCAGAAGTCCGAAGACTCGAAGGAAATATTGACCGTTGATCGAGAAAATGGTCACAGGACCGTTGATCTAGTCGAAAGGTCAAACCCCCGAAGTAGAGGTAGAGTCGTTGATTGAGAAGGACATGTGACCGCAAATCGTCGACTTCGGAAGATTGACATACAAAAGAAAGGAAAGTTTGAGACTTGAAAATTCCGACGTCCGGAATTCTGAAACAAATCACAGCTGTTTATTTGAAAGAGGTCAGATATGATCCGCAACTTTGAAAGGGATAGATCTGACCTGTCATTTCAAAGGCACCGTCAAGATCGTGAGATCGACGGTCCAGTAGCATTGTGGGGATCAAAGATGCACTAACTTTAAAAGTTGAGGGCGGGCCGCAATCCAAACCACGGTTTTGAAGAAAGGAAACATGGAGGCTCAAGGAGAACTGTGGGCTGAAAGGTAGTTTGGTTTCAAACCTCCTTTGGCCGTGCCCGCAATTGTGTGTTTGTGTGAATTTATCACCCAAGGTCACCTCAAGGAGGGGCTTATCAGAAAAGGGGCTAGCGCCCAAACTCATAGATTCCCCAAGCGCGAAGGGAAGGTCGTGGGTACCATTAGACCTGCACCCGAAATTTGAAAGGGTTTGTGTTTAATTATAGAGTGAGAGCATTAGGGTCTCAAAGAGTCGTTTGGCTTCAGAATCAGAGATCCTTGACCAGGAAGTCGGACTGGTTCCCCGACTTTCCAAATTAGAAACCATGAATGGAGAATTTGTCCTTTAAGAAAAGCAAAAATTTGTATGCCCCGTCGTGGATATGTTACAAAATGGTATCAAAGCATGATTACAACACTTGGCCTTCTTGAGATCATGTACAAGTCGTGTAAGGAGGTATTTTTATCTGCATTTACTCCTTGAGGAGAAGTACTGTAGATTGAACCTGTGATTTTGGGAATTCTTGTTGAATTTCAACAAAAGAATTTCTATAGCCCATTTTCAAAGTGATAACTACACGTACCAGAGTAGGTATATGATTCTTAACATTTATAATAATACTTGAATGTGGATAGTTGAAGGTGGGAGGGTTATATAAAGGGCAGCTGAAGCTCGAAGGATGGATGACCTGGTGTTCATAACACTGCTTCTAAGCATGGGCAGTTGGAACTTCAGGCACTGATGATGGTGGATTATATAATGGTTAATACCTTTGTGGGCTTAAAGGAATCTTATAGGATTAGGTAGGATCCTTGGCAGTTATAGTTACTGCTTTATATTAAAATTGGAGTATATAACTCCTCATGACCAGAGAAAAGTGAGATGGGTAAAACCCTATGGACGTTGAGGCAAGAAGGTTTTCTTGTTAGACATTATCGCATAAAGAGGAAAGTGACCCTGGTTGGTTATTTCCATGAGAGAAGGAAACATCAATACGAGATATGACTGTGAGATTAGTCCTGTAAGTGACTAAAATCTCAAACTAAATGACACTAATGATGAAATTAAACTATCAAGTGCATGGATGAGTAAAAAGGTGCAAGAGATGAACCTACTTATACAGGAATGTCTATACATGATCATAAGGATGATTGGAAGATCCTTGGGAAAAGGATATAGAAGCCCGATATGTCCATGTGTGTGAATGACATGGGAAAAGTGAAAGCAATAAGCTAGCATGATGAATACTTATCTGTGTTTAATTATGCTTGAGTGCATGGGTTTAATGCATTGTGG
This sequence comes from Picea sitchensis, assembly GCA_010110895.2. Classification (NCBI taxonomy): domain Eukaryota; kingdom Viridiplantae; phylum Streptophyta; class Pinopsida; order Pinales; family Pinaceae; genus Picea; species Picea sitchensis. The sequence continues at coordinate 41,840 of SNQJ01S0148535.1, read as the reverse complement.
AGCTTCCTAATATGAAGCCTGGTATTAATACCAGTTAGGTATGAATGATATTAAATGTGCAAGTGATGCACATGTATGATGTAAGAATTGAAGGATCAGATCCTGTCACTGAGAGGGGGGGCTGAATCAGTGACACAATAATTTTAACAATTTTCTTTTATTTATGCAAACATAATTTTGACACAATATTTTATCGTGGAACCCAATTGGGAAAACCACAAAACCCTTTTCTATTAATTGCAAAATTTGTTTTACATGTTACATAGAAGGAAGATATTCTTCCTTTTCGATCAACACCAACTGATCAAGATGCATCGACACCCTTGTTCACCAACACCAACTGGTAGGAGGCTACGATCCCCTGTTTAGTCAACTACAACTGACAAGGAAGCACCAAATCCCTCTATAGGCACCAACATGCCCTTGCACCACCCAACCACCCTTATTTTCTTACTTTGGAGAAACTTTTGTATCAAGTCTTTACTGCATATCTCTCTGCTTCTCTGATTTAATATATTCTCCGATTCAGACTGCAGAGACACACTTTTCTTCACAACACTTTTCCTCGTTTATATATTCTTCAAAATGGTGTGAGAGTGTCACTCTGTGTCCCTTGATTTTGAACCATCGCACCTCTTTGTTTAACTTAACCATAATCACAGATTATTATTTTTACTATGAAGGATTTCATAAATTGATCACATATGCATCAATTTCATCCTTTAAACTCGATCTCGAATCTCTGTTATTTTCACAGAAACCGAATTCTGCAGAGGCACTTCCTTCAAACCATTACATGTGACCAAGCATTACAGAACCATGAGCTTACCAATTACAACGACGTATTATATTTTCATTTAAATCTATGATATCATATGACCAACAATGGTGACTAGACGCTAGGCCAAATGAGCGCTTGAGCACTTATCAGAATTAATGGTCACGATTCAATCTCCCGATGAGATGGATGGTAATCGAAAATTCACCCTTCGAAACTTCAGGATTTCAAATTTTCAAACCTTCAAATCAGATCGGACGGTTTATTTTACGGAAACAAATCAATGGTCAGATTTGATCCTTACACTCATCCTTTCATTGTTTAATCCAACGGCTAGAACTTAATCAATAATTGATATGGATGGCCACCATTTACTTCGGGTCTTAGACTATTCTACTTACACTATCCTTCCACTGTAATATGATCAACGATTGAAAGTACACCTGAAGTGATCTTAAGATCGGACGAATCAGGTCCTTGCTAGCGTGTTATGTTGACATGGTCTACCATATGCCCTTTGCTAACATGATCTGCCACATGTCCTTTGATGACGTGGTCTACCACATGTCCTTTGCCGACGTAGTCTACCACATGTCCTTGCCGACGTGGTCTGACACATGTCCTTACTGACGAGGTCTGCTGACGTGATCTGTCATATGTCTTTGTTGACATGGTCTACCATCATGATCTGTCACATGTCCTATTGAATCGTACAATTGAGGCTTACTTTGGATGATCCGGTGGTCGAGAATTTATTCCAGCTCTCCGGGTCTCCGGGCTTCGGGAATTTCAAATCTCAAACTGAAAATTTTGAAGTGAGATTTTTCCGGAGCATAACCTCCTCACATATTTAGACCCAAAGTGGATGATGTTCATTTGATCAAGATCTTATATCAATGGCTTTATTTATATGCGATTATTCTTTGCCTTGGTTTAAATCCAACAACCCTCCAACTTTGCTTATCCTATCTTTCCACTTAATTTGATCTGACGACTGACGGGTATTCGGATAATCAAGAATTCAACCTTTCTTCTTATTCTGTCCTTCCAATTAATTTTAATCCAACAGTTGACGAGAATTCGGATAATCAAGATCTTATATCTTTCTGCTTATCCTGTCCTTCCACTCAATTTGATCCAACGACTGATAGGTATTCGGATAATCGAGAACTCAACCTTTCTGCTTATCCCATCGTTCCACTTAATTTTAATCCAATGGCTGACGGGAATTCGGATAATCAAGATCTCAGATATTTCTTCCTATCCCGTCCTTCGACTCAATTTGATCCAATGAATGACGAGTATTCCGATAATCAATAACTCAGCCTTTCTTCTTATCCTGTCCTTCCACTCAAAAGTGATCCAATGGCTTACGGGTATTCAGATAATCGAATTCTCAACTATTTTGGCCCGCTTATCCTATCCTTCCACTTAAAGTGATCCAATGGTCATGAAGACACTCAAAGAAGATCAATGATAAAGGATGATTGCAGAGAGTGATTTAACTCGTCACCCGAGCTCTACAATTTGAATTTGTGCGTTTGTTGGTGAGTCAACCACAATCGTCGATATTTGAAGCTATAAGATCTGAAGACCCTGACTAATTGCAGGATTGTAAATAGCACAATGTTTAATTCTCCTTTCACTCTCCGCAATCTATCCCTGCCATAGATTTGGCGATTGCGCATCCAATGGTCATGACTTAATCCGACTTAATCTGATCGTTTGTTGGATCAACCATAGTCGTCGATATTTGAGTTTATGATATCTGATGATCTAGACGGATTGTGGGATTGTAACCAGAGAGTCATTTAATTATTATTTCACTCTCTGCAATTCATCCCTGCCGTTGATCTGGCGATTTCGCATCAACAGTCTTGAACTAATTTGATCGGTGACTAATCCCCTACCGATTCTTCTGAGATTCATCGCGCCATATATTCTAAGATTTGATCTTCATTCGCTAACTCTCCTGATCTTTTATCTCATCTTATAATCACATCAATGATATCGACTGTTGACATAAATGACAATACATCAATGACACTATGTCCAACAATCTCCCCCTTTGTCATTGATGGAAACTCACAAACTTCATACACAATCTCCCCCTGTGATGTTGCTTCTCTCTTCTAAAGTTACTCTCCCCCTTTGACATCAATGGAAACGGGTTTCTTCTCCTATGATCTGTCTGTCTAAATACTTCTAATCAAAGTCTTGACCATTTGTAACTATATCCTCCTGCAATCACATTTTTCCTGTCATAATTGAATAACTCCTTTTGACGTTGAATGTTGTCCCCCCTGAATAGGTGCCAACTGATGCATTATTTTCTTGAGAGATTTAGGTTGGAAGAAGGATTACTCCCAATTTTTTCCTGAGATATTCAAATACATCTCTGCTTAAGGGTTTTGTTAAAATATCTGCCACATGTTCTTGTGTTGGAACATATTCCAATTTAATGTTCTTATTTTCAGCCTGATCTCTTAGATAATGGTATTTTATTGGAATGTGTTTTGATTTTGAGTGTTGAACAAGGTTCTTGGAGAGACTTATCACGCTTTTATTATCACATTGGATAGTAGTGGGTTCTTCAAATACTATTTTGATGTCTTGTAAGGCTTGTTTCATCCATTCCACTTGTGTGCAACATTCTGTTGCTGCAATATACTCTGCTTCAGTGCTAGACAATGAAATTGATGACTGTTTCTTGCTTATCCAAGCTACCCGTGATTCTCCCAAAAAGAATGCTCCACCACTTGTAATTTTTTTGTCATCTACACTTCCTTCCGAATCAACATCTGAATAGGCTTTTAAAGTGAATGAATCCTTGCTAGGGTACCACAAACCAAGATCCATGGTTCCTTTCAAATACCTAAAGATTCTTTTTACAGCTTGAACATGGCTCTCCTTCGGTGTTTCTTGGAATCTAGCCACCATCCCAACAACTTTCTTGACATTAGGTCTGGAAGCTGTTACACAGAGAAACTCCCAATCATTGATCTTTAGTGTTTTGGATCTACAACTTTGGACTCATCATCCTTGCTTAGTTTGCATCCAACTTTCATAGGTGTACTAACAAGTTTGCAATCCTCTAACTGGAATCTCTTAAGCATATATTTACCATACTTATACTGATGGATAAAGACTCCTCTTTTGGACTGTATTATTTGTAATCCAAGAAAGAAATTCAGTTCACTAAGCAAAGACATTTCAAATTCTTGTTGCATCATCCTAGCAAAGTCCTTACTCATTTTTTCATCATCATTTCCAAATATAATATCATCAACATACACTTCCACAATAATCATGTTATTACCATCAATTTTATAGCAAATATTGTTGTTTGTTGATCCCCTTTTGAGGCCTTGTTTTTGTAAGTAAGAATCTAGCCTTGCATACCATGCTTTGGGTGCTTGTTTTAGCCCATAGAGTTCTTTCTTTAATTTACAGATCAATTTGAATCCTTCTGGTTTCTCAATATAGACTTCATCTTCTAAGTTTCCATTGAGAAATGCTGAATTGACATCCATTTGGTATACTTTCAATTTTCTATAGCCGGAGAAAGCTAGAAACATCCTAATTGCCTCCAATCTGGCCACAGGTGCAAAGGTTTCTTCATAGTCTACTCCTTCAAACTGAGCATACCCCTTACAGACCAATATGGCTTTGTTTCTGATTACTTGACCATTCTCATTCATTTTGTTTTTATACTCCCATTCAGTTCCAATGACATTTTTGTTTTTTGGTCTTGGAACTAGTTCCCAAGTTTGATTTTTTTTCAATTTGGTCCAATTATTCATTCATAGCTTTGACCCAATTCTCATCTTTACATGCATATTTTATTGAGATGGGATCAATACATGACAACAATGTTATTTATGTTTGATACAATAGTTGTCTTCTTGTGTGCACTCCATCATTCATATCTCCAATAATCAGTTCTTCAGAATGATTCTTTTGAGTCATTCTTGAGGGTGTCTTTGTGTCTCTTCTTGGGAATTCCTTTATTATCTCTTCTTGAATATATTATTCTTCTTCACTCATATGCATATCATCATCTTCCCTTTCTTTATTCTCTTCTACTTCTTCCACTTGTGTGCTAATTGTCTCATCATCATCATCATCTTCACTTTCAAGTATAGTCTCTTGATTTTTAATTCTTAACGGTTTTAGGTCATCCACCTTGACATATGCACTCTCAACAATATTATGTGATCTAATATTGTAGAATCTATAAGCTTTCTTTTTAGAAGCATATCCAATAAAAATACCTTCATCAGATCTGGCATCAATTTTTCCAAGATTCTCATCAAGTCTTTTGATGTAGCATTTACTTCCAAAGACCTTGAAGTATTTTACTAATGGAGCTCTTCCAAACAATATTTCATAAGGAGTCTTATCACTATTAACCCTGAGCTGACCTCTGTTCAATATGTATACTGTTGTGCTTACAGCTTCCCTCCAATATCCATCATACAATTTTTCTTCATTGAGCATAGTCCTTGCAACCTCTTGAACTGTTCTATTCTTTCTCTCAACAATCTCGTTTTGCTGAGGTGTTCTGGCAACAAAGAATTGCCTTTTTATTCCATGGGTTTCATAGAAGAGATCAAAATATTTTGAGGTGAAATCACCACCATTGTCTGATCTAAGACATTTGATTTTTGTCTCCTTTTCATTTTCAACAAGGGTTTTAAAGGCTTTGAATTTGTTAAGTGCTTCTGATTTTTCTTTGAGAAAACATATCCAACCCATTCTAGTAAAATCATCAATGAACAACATAAAGTAAGACTCTCCTTGCAAACTCTTGGTCCTTGTAGGTCCACATAGGTCAGTGTGAACAATCTCTAAAGGTTTTGAGGTTGTGTATTCTTTTGCTTTGAACCTTATTCTAGTTTGCTTCCCTAGTTGACAGTGTATACACATAGTATTTGAGGGCTTTATGATCTTTGGAAAGTTTCTTACTACAACAAGATTGTTGACTTTTACTAGATTGTCAAAGTTAATGTGCCCCAACCTTTTATGCCATAGCCAACTTTCATCTACTATATTTATATGGCATTCCTCATTCAATTTTGCATCTAGTATATATACATTTTCGGGAGTTCTAGGAGAAGTACCAACTAATTTTCCTGTGTCTTCTCTCCTAATCTCACATTTCTGGGAATCATATATGCAGAAGTTCCCCTGATCATAGGTTTGGATGACACTTAATAGACTAGGTTTCAGTTTTTCAACAAGCAACACATTTTTGTCTTTGTCCTTTCCCAAACTCACAGTGTCTTTCCCAAGGATGTTACTTGAAGCATTGTCACCAAATGTAAATTTACCCTTTTGTTTCTTTAAGTCTAAAAACTTGTCCTTGTTTCCTGTCATATGTTTTGAGTATCCACTGTCAATATACCAAAGGTCTTCTTTATCTTGGGATTTTAAGGTAATAAAACATTCCTTTTTTGATGTTTTTTTCTCTCCAAAGTTTCTTTTGCTCTCTAATGAACTTTGGTTGATCTGAAACTTCCATTAATATGCAATTAATGGCCTTATGTCCATAGTTATGACATCTGAAGCATTCTAGGTCCCCTTCTTGGAGAGGTGCAAAGGAGTTACAGTTTATGCTTTTAACTCAATTTACTGCTTGTTTATCTTTAAGGTTATAGTTCTTAACCTTTAGATCTTTTCTTCTATATGTTCTACAATTCATAGCTTTGTGTCCTAAATTAGAGCATGCAAAGAAATAACCAAAGACAATGCGAGGATACATGTTTTGATAAACCTTTTGTGGTATTTTCTTGTTTTCCTTCTTGATGGGTGGAAGTATTCCTCTTGAGTTATGGTCATTATTTGTCTTCTCTTCATTTTTCTTCTTGAATGTACTAAGGAGAGCATCCGCATAAGATTTTGAGTTGACTTGGATTTTTTCTTGAGAATAACCTATTCCATTTTTATTACCTGAATCCCTTTGTGTGGTAATAATATTATCCAATATTTTAGAGCTATTCTCATATCTTGTTTGAATGAGTTTTGTATCCAATTCTTTTCTTAGATGAACTATTTCTTCCTCCATTCTTTCGCAGGTTATTTGTTTTTCTTTAAGAGAATTTTCTAAACTTTCTTCGATCCTTTTGCTTCTAGGATTTGGTTTTTCAGGTTGCTCATGAGTTTTTCCATCTCCTCTTCTTTCTGTTCATGTTTTTCCTATTGTTCAACTACAAAACTTTCCAGCTGTCTATATCTGGTTTTGTATTTTCTTAATTCATCCAAGGCATTGAGAAGTTCTTCTTCCATATTAACTTCTTCTTCATCTTCTGACTCTTTCTCATGTTTAATGTCTTCTATATCATTAGACTCTTTAATACCTAGAAAAAGGACTTCATCATCATCACTATCGCTAGACTCTGATGAACTGTTAATTTCTTCTTTTGAGTAAAATTTATTTTTCCCTTTGTAAAACTTTTTCTTGTAGTTGGTTTTTTCCTTTTTCTTGTACTGTTTGATTTTGTTTTCTTCATCTTCAGGGTCATCCTTGGGATAGGGACACTTGGCTGCAAAATGGCCAACCTTGCCACAGTTAAAACATTTGAAAGGCAAGTTGCCTTTGTACTTCCCTGATCCTGTCTGAATTTTTTTAATGAAATTTGCTTCTTCCACATCAGATTCTTTGTCATGGCTGGATTGAAGTTCCTGCTTCTGATTCTTTTTTTTCTTGAGTACCTTGAAGGCTGCCTCTCCTTGTGAGTGATTCTCATGACCTAATATTAACTCATAGGTTGTGAGGATTCCATACAATTCATCCATGGTGATTTTATCTAGAATTTCTCGATCTTCAAGAGCGAACACTTTAGGATTGTATAGAATAGGTAGTGTTCTTACAATTTTTTCAACTAGATCATTGTCTGATACTTATACTCTTAATCCTCTGATTGAATTAATAATATTATCAACTCTTTCAAAGTACTCAGAGATATTTTCCTCATCTTTCATTTTTAGGCCTTCATATTGTACTTTGAGAGTTTGGAGTTTGGCCCTCTTAACCTTGGTATCTCCTGCATATATAGTTTCCAATTTATCCCATAGTTGTTTTGCGTTATTAAAGTTTAGTACCTTAGCAAGGATTTTCTTACTCAGTCCAGCTTGTAGTGTGATTAAGTCTTTTGCATGTTCCGAAAACCTTTTCATGTCTTCTGCTTCTATGGGAGTGGATTTTGGAACATCATATCCCTTTTCAACTACTTTCCATACTTCCAGTCCAATATACATTAGATAGATTTTCATTCTAACACTCCAGAAGACATAGTATTCACCATTAAATAGGGGTATTTTTTTATGACATCTTCAACTGTTGATCCATTCTGATGTATATTCTGTTGATTAAGGTTGGTTGTCATTGATGTCAACCCTTGAAGAAAGACCCATAGCACAAAGTTTTGGGTAATGGACCCAAAAGTGTTTGATGTAAATATGACTCATTATTGTTTTTTCATGGTTGATAAGAAGTAAATATGGATGAAATCCAAAGTGGTCCCCTTATGGTGAAAGCCCTCACGGGAAGACGCTTTGTGGAGTAAGAGAACCCATGCTTAATTATGGAATAATGAGATGAAGGAAAGTGAATTTGTTAGGGAAAATATCCTATATGGATAGTTCTTGTAATTTCATTTTCGGTGGTATGTGGAATGTCACATAATTCCTCACGGTTAGAGAGTTATGGCCATGAGAAGTTGGAGACCCCAGGTTTGGGTAATGGACCCAAGTTTGTTTGATGGGTAATGGTATGAGTTATGATATATTTTCAGAT
>SNQJ01S0148535.1:9697-29314 GCA_010110895.2 Picea sitchensis | reverse complement strand
AACAATTTTGTTTTATTTATGAAAACATAATTTTGACACAATATTTTATCGTGGAACCCAATTGGGAAAACCACAAAACTCTTTTCTATTAACTGCAAAATCTGTTTTACATGTTACATAGAAGGAAGATATTCTTCCTTTTCAATCAACACCAACTGATTGGGATGCACCCACACCCTTGTTCACCAGCACCAACTGGTAGGAGGATACGACCCCCTGTTTAGTTAGCTACAACTGACAAGGAAGCACCAACTCCCTCTACAGGCACCAATCTGCCCTTGCACCACCCAACCACCCTTATTTTCTGAATCTGGACAAACTTTTGTATCAAGTCTTTAATACATCTCTCTCTTCTTCTCTGATTTAATATATTCTCTTATTCGGATTGCAGAGACACACGTTTCTTCTCAACACTCTTCCTCGTTTATATATTCTTCAAAATGGTGTGAGAGTGAAAATTTGTGTCCCTTGGTTTTGAACCATCACACCTCTTTGTTTAACTTAACCATAATCACTAATTATTATTTTTACTGTGAAGGCTTTTCGTAAATTGATCACATATGGATCAATGTCATCGTTTAAACCTGATCCCGAATCTCTGTTATTTTCACAGAAACCGAATTATGCGGAGGTGCTTCCTTCAAACCATTACATGTGATCGAGCATTACAGAACCATGAGCTTACAATTACAATGACGTATTATATTTTCATTTAAATATCTTATATCATATGACCAATGGTGGTGACCAAACGCTAGGCCAAACATGCGCTTGAGCGCTTATCATAATTAACGGTCACGATTCAATCTCCTGATGAGATGGACAACTGTCAGAACTTCTCCATTTGGAACTTAGGGATTTCAACTTTTCAAACCTTCGAATCAGATCGGACAGCTTATTTTACGGGAACAAATCAATGGTCAGATTTGTTCCTTACACTCATCCTTTCATTGTTTAATAGAATGACTAGGACTTAATCAAGAATTGAGATGGATGGCCACCATTTACTTCGAGTCTTTGACTATTCTACTTACACTATCCTTCCACTGTAATATGATCAACGATTGAAAGTACACCCAAAGTGATCTTCAGATCGAATGAATCAGGTCCTTGCTAGCGTGGTCTGTTGACGTGGTATACCATATGCCATTTGCTGACATGGTCTGCCACATGTCCTTTGCTAACGTGGTCTGCCACATGTCCTTTGCTAATGTGGTCTGCCACATTTCCTTGCCGACGTGGTCTAACACATGTCCTTGTTGATGAGGTCTGCTAACGTGATCTGTCATATGTATTTATTGACGTGGTCTTCCATAATGGTCTGTCACATGCCCTCTTGAATCGAATGGTTGAGGCTTACTTCAGATGATCCGACGGTCGATAATTTATTTCGTCTCTGTGGGTCTCTAGGCTTCAGGAATTTCAAATCTCAAACTGAAAATTTTGAAGTGAGATTTTTTCGGAGTGTAACCTCCTCACATATTTAGACCCGAAATGGATGATGTTCGTTTGATCAAGATATTATATCAACGACTCAATTTGTATGCGATTCTACTTTTCCTTGGTTTAAATCCAATGGCCCTACAAATTTTCTTATCCTATCCTTCCACTTAATTTGATTCGAAGGCTGATGGATATTCAGATAATCGAGAAATCAAACTTTCTGCTAATCCTGTCCTTCCACTTGATTTTAATCCGACGACTGATGGGAATTTGGATAATCGAGATCTAAGATCTTTATGCTTATCTTGTCCTTCCACTCAATTTGATCCGACGGCTAATGGGTATTCGGATAATCGAGAACTCAAACTTTCTTCTTATCCCATCCTTCCACTTAATTTTAATCCGACAACTGACAGGAATTCGGATAATCGAGATCTCAGATATTTATTCTTATCCCGTCCTTCCACTCAATTTGATCTGATGACTGACGGGTATTCAGATAATCGAGAACTCAGACTTTCTTCTTATCCTGTCCTTCCACTCAAAAGTGATCCAACGACTGACGGGTATTCGGATAATCAAATTCTCAATCGTTTTTCCCAACTTATCTTTTCCTTCCATTTAAAGTGTTCCAACGGTCGTGAAGACACTCAAAGCAGATCAATGATCAAGGATGATTAATGCAGAACCATAACTTGCGAGTGATTTAACTTGTCACCCGATCTCCGCAATTTGAAGTTGTGCGTTTTTTGGTGAGTCAACCATAGTCGTCAATCTTTGAAGCTATAAGATATGACCGTCCTGACTCATTGTAGGATTGGAAATATCACGATGTTTAATTCTCCTTTCACTCTCTACAATCTATCCCTGCCGTAGATTTGGCAATTGCGCATCCAATGGTCATGACTTAATCTGACTTAATATGATCGTTTGTTGGATCAACCATAGTCATCGATATTTGAGTTTATGAGATCTGACAATATAAACAGATTGCGGGATTGTAACCAACGAGTCATTTAATTCTTCTTTCTCTCTCCACAATTCATCCTTGTTGTTGATCTGGCGATTGCGCATCAATGGTCTTGAACTGATCTAATCAGTGACTTATCCCCCAACGATTCTTCTGAGATTCATCGCACCATCTCTTCTGAGATTTGATCTTCATTCACTAACTCTCTTGAGATTTTATCTCATCTTATCATCACATCAATGCTATCGACTATTGACATCAATGACAATACATCAATGGCACTATGTCCACCAAGAATATAATTATAAGATACAATATGGTTTCCAATTAGGTCTTAGTGGACGTTAATCATCATCATCAATATGGTTTCCCCGATGAGTGAAATATAAAGAAAGAATTGTTCTTTTCCAGAATAAATGAATGTTATGGATGCATGGCTGACTCCATTCTGAAGAGTCATGAAAGGTCTATTCCAAATAATAGCTTGAGGGGGAATGTATTCCCTTTCCTTAGGAAATACTAATATAATTAGATAAAAAGGGTAAATGAGCAAAGATGATTTGTTGTCATAATAAGAGGCAAATGATTATGCCTTTGAGAATCACATGAGAAGGATTGTGAACAATCCCGAGTTGACTGATCTTAAAAGTAGAGATGTAGGTGGGCTGTGAAACATACCTATGATCGCTACAGGAAGGTTTAATATTATGAATATGGTTAAGTACATCATGGATGTAAGTTAACAAAACTAGAATATGTATGGGTACATAATTTGGGTACATGACAAAGATGCATGTTTATATTCCTTATGGGATATTTGGTAAACTGTTAAAGCTAACCCAAGGTTGAGGCCATCACAAATAATGATGGATATGCAATAAGGAAGTTGCATGTTGAAGGAGTTATGTGTGGAGGAACTGTGTGAAGAATATGTCAGGAAAACAAGGTCACAACCTTAATGACTGCTGAGAATTAAGCAGTGAGCCACAAGCTTATATATATATATATATATATATATCAAAATCTTGGATTACATTTTGAAAAACATCATGTAATGAATAGAAGACTAATAAATGAATATTGACCATTCTGATAACCGAATGGTAGTGTGCAGGATGCACATGTTCATGATCCATTATGAACAAAAAAAAAAGAGTTTTCTATTAAAGCATGATGTTGTATTCCAAGAAAAAGGTTAGGGTGAGGCCTAACCAAGGTAGCTCAAGGAAAAGAGTAGGAATATCCCAACAGGGAGTAAATTACAAAAGTAGAGAAAAGACAGTGAGGCCTTAGAAATAACTCAGCTGGGTTGAAAAGTCCCAGGCGATGTAGAAAGAATTTGAAGAAGGGGAGAGCCCTCAATTCTTTTCTTGCTGTGTATTATGTTTTTATCTGGGATGAGAAAGCTAGTATGTTGATGAAAGTAAATGTTTTGACACCATAGTGACGAGGATTGTATTACTGTAGAAACAATTGAGAACTGTCGATATTGCACTCATGAAAACATTAAGGATAATGTGATGAAGTGCATACACATATGATAGGACATGTCTAAAAATGTTTTATTAATTTAAATGCTATGGTACTTGCATTTTTAATTTACACGATGACTAATGTGTTTATGATGTATGTCATGTGTATAAAGAAATAAATTGGAACTGTTGAGAAAGACATTTGCCAATAATGAACAACCTCAATCACATGATGACTATGAAAAGGTTCTTGTTGAAAGATTGTTGAAGGGACTTTAAAAGTCCCCATGGAGCACCACTGATGGGATAATATCAAAGTGGGTGCTAACAACCAAAACATGTATAAAAATGTTCATGACTATGTGGCACAAGGTATGAATGGATTGGGTAAGAATCCCTTCTGAAATGTTTTACGATCTTAAATGTTATGTATGAAACGTTGAAAGGAAGATGTATGCCTTGGGTACCCAAGTAGGGTATGATTCGGGAAGGAGAATCTGAATGATGGAGGTGTGAACCTCTGATAGTAAAGACTGATTGTAACCCTTGGAAGAATTCATGAACTGATATGTCACGAATACATGGACCAAGCAAAGAATGATTGGAAACAAAAGTGCTTATAGATAGCACGTTGCATGGAATTTCTTCAAGGAAATTCATGTTTGCATAAATGACAGACAATGGATTTCCCATTGAGGAAGGAGGACCTTCCAACATTTTTACTTACATTGTATAGGTGTTAGAGAAAACAAAATTTGGGTGGCCATGAGTGTTGGCACCCTGGTTATTAATAAAGGAAGAATGCTTAAAGACATGCATGTGAAACTTTTGAGTCTCATGTGTACTGATTTGGGATCATGATCATCCTGTAGTCGGAAGCATAGTCCTGCTGTAAGAATGAAAGAAAATGAATAAGCCATATGAGGAAAAGGTTGGTTAAATTCCAACACACCATGGCCAAGAACCGGTCATAAGGTGTGACAAACTTAAAAACAATGCAAGAGTGCATTGGGTATGAATGTGGCCATGAATATTGGCACGTTTGTTAAAATCCTTTGAAATGTTGAATTATGTTTTGAAAGGTTTGGTATGTTGAAATGAGACTAACAGTTTGTTTGGTTGTGTAAAGAATGAATTGTAGGGAGGAAAAGGGTCTTGGATATGGCGGTATTGTAAGCCATAAAGAAGACCAATTACCTACTTATCCAAACTGCAAGGAATGATATTTCTTTTTTTTTGAGAAAGTGAATTTGATTGATAGTATGCACAATTCTAAAATTGGTTGTGATGACATTATAAAGGTGCAATAAAAATAAATGAGCATGAGAAACTAACAATTTGTTTGGTTGATTGAAGTTGAAAGTGCAGAAAGAAAAGGAGTCTTGAATATGGCGGTGTTATAAGCCATAAGGAAGACCAATTTCCTACTAAGCCAAACCTCTATGGGAAGGAAATTCCCATAATTATGAATCTATTTCCTGTGCAAAACCAATATGAAAACAAAATGTGGAATTTGGAAAATCTGTGGGTGACAGATTTACAAGAAAATTTTGAATTTAAAATTTATGATGTCTCATGAATTTATGTATACCTGTGATACAGGTAAAAGAAAAACATCTGTGAAGAGTGCAGAGACGAGAGATTGAGCTCTCGAGTTTGAGGAAGTGCTATGAAAAAGAGTATGTTCCGATCGCAGGAAATAGAGACTGACTCAGGAGAAGGAGAGTAACCTTCATCCCTATCTATGATTGAGCCAGGAGAAGGAGAGTAACCTTCATCCCTAACTATTTTTGTGCCAGGAGAAGGAGAGTAACCTTTGTCCCTAACTTTAGCTGAGTCAGAATGTTGTTAATATGTAAAAGCATGAAAAATGGCTACTGTTGAGCCATGAGAACCCCATGGTAAGTCGTGGTCACCTAGAATATGTTGTGTTGAGGTAACACAAGCCGGAGGGATGCCTCAACAAAGAAATTATGAGGGATGCCTCAACTGTAAGACTCGATAGAGTCTATGGAATTCTTCTTGTGCAAGAAAACCTTGGCAAGGAAAGATGGATCACCCGAGGGACTGTATAGAAGAGAAGGAGATGCCTGAGCCTGGGCCTTGTTTTAGGATTAATCCGTAAGTGTGGACACAAACCGATCTCCCTAGATCCACCTGGATCTAGAACAAAGCAGGACATAATAATACTCTTTCCCTAGATTTAGACTATTGAACGAACTAGGAGGTAAGAATCATGAACATACCTTATGATTCGCTTCCTTGGGTCTTTGTTGTACCAACTTCGCTCCAATGCTCTTGTGCCGTCCAGACCACAACAATACAAACCAATCTATGTGAAGACAACTCAATATATCCAACAGTTAATCTATACATATGATCAAGGAGTTATGTAATAAAGTGACATTAGCTTTATGGGAAGGGGACATATTACTGTATTAAATTGACAGAAAGAAAGGATTACAACCTGAGCCTTGATGTTGCAAACCTCCTTTCGATGGCTCCTGGCTCTGACACACACACTTGCTCATGCATGAAGAAGATCAACCACTTTTGATAACCTTGTTGGAGCTCTTAGCTGCTGTAGCATCAGTCCTTCATACAATCTTTCACTAATTCTCCAATGTCTTCTTAACCTTGTTTTCTTCTAACCTTTTCCATGAGAATCCCCTCAATATATAAGAGAGAATGAATTAGTTACTTGGATAGGAATGATCCCAAAATATCAGGAAAGCCAGTACTTAGATAACCATTCGAATGCCATCTCATCCTTCTAGAAGATTCCCTTCTAGAAGGTTAGAGAATTCATCTTTTTCCCTTCTTTAGAAAGAGTTCGCACCCTAACAGTTAGGCACAGTGCGAACTTCTCGCACCCTGGCTTAAGGCAGCCTGCGAGAATCATTCATTCTCGCAGGAAAATGTATTGGTAGCCTGCGAACCTTCCTCAAAACTGTGATTTCTGGAAAGAGATAAAGGAAACTTTTCTCAGGAGAAAGTTCTAATGAAGAGCCTGAATACACCATAATCAATACATCATCATGACGACCAAAATCATGGATAACAGGCCTGGAGTGTGGCTGACCACAAGGAAGAGGAGACCTTAATAGTTCTTGTAAACTATTGATTGGGATCATGCATAGGATGGTTAGTTCTTCCTGTGCGAGAAAACCTTGGCAAGGCAAGATGGATCACCCGAGGGACTATATAACAGAGAAGGGGGTGCATGAGCCTGGGCCTGGAGGGTGAGTGACCGAAAGGAAGATGAAACCTTGATTGTTCTTGTAAAATATTGATGGGGATCATGCACCCAATGGGTATGTCAAGGAAAAAATATGAACCTGGATAACAAAACAACCATGTGGATACAAATCCACAAACTACGCATATAATTATTGTGCTACAATTATGAAAATTTCCTAGAATTTTTATGCAATGTTTTCGCATAAGACTATGATTAACATGCTTTTTGTCCAAGAATTATTGAAAGCAAGTGACCAAGATTTAAGGTCTAAAAAAGGACCTGATCGAGGAAGACAGATCAAGATTTATGAAACAACTGAATGAGAAAGGCAGAAAAAGAACACCGAGGACGGTGTTCCTTTAAGAGGGGGGGGGATTGTAAAACCCTTGTTTCCCCCAACTTGTAATTAATCATAAAATAGGATTACCATGCTAAGGCATGTGGACAATGTAAATGTATTATTTTTAAACTACCCATAACTGATTGTTGCGAGGTGAAGCCTTGAAGTACGAGCCATGATATCTCTAGAGGAAGGAAATCAGTTAATAAATAAAGGACCAGTGGTTGAATCATCAACCACCCCCATGAATGGAAGCATGGTCTAGCTGCAGGATGTCATCTTGAAGTACCACAGAGATCTGCAAACTCGAGCTTCCTTCTGACAAAAGGAACAAGACAGGTCGGAAAACTTCCAAAGGAGGGAAGGTAAGATACATACAGAGACAACAAGAGAGGAGAGGGGGATGAGAGAAAAATATTGTAAGGGAGATGTGAGAACCCAAAGGAAGTGCCGAGAACACAACCTGAAGGACCCGAACGTGGGCTTGATGCTGAGGAAGCATCTGATAAACCTCACAAGGTCGATGTGACAGAGAGAGTTTCTGTGAGAGATGGCATAAATTCCCTAGTAATATCATGGCTTGGCATGGGGGTGGCCAGAGTTATAAGAATGAATGCCTCTGAGCCTATGGTTGGGTGGAAAGGCGCACACCCACAGTCAGTTGGTTGGATGCAACTTGTAATAGATAAGTATTCTCATACACTGTGAAATTAAGTTGTAATTATGTAATGAAAAGGGATATACTGTGAAGGACCCATGGATGTGTATGTTTTATTAATGGTTATACTGTATCTCTTTATTCTCGTTTAAATTGTGTATTTAAGAAAGTATGGACTGGACATGTTTTGTATTCGTAAATGCTTGCGCCTGTGGTGGCTTAGGTTAGATCCACGAACTGTGAGTTTGTCGACCTTGGGCACAATTTCATGTACGCATGTCGACACTCCTAGTCATTTTTAGTCCCTTGGAGGAGGGAGTCTGTTAAAGCTCAGGAGATATAGTGCACGTATGCATAGGCTCTCTGCGAGGTAGGAAGAGACGAAGAAACACTTAAGTTCTAGAGTTGAGGAATGAGTGTAAGGGGTGCGCAAAAGGATTCTTCCAAGTGTTAAGTTCAAGAGAAAGAGCGCAAATCTCTTAAACCTTTCAGAGCTAACAAAGCTCGGGAAGAGTAGCAAGGCTGAATTATCGAAAGGGAAGGTCCCCTTGTTTGGAAGACGAACGAACGAAATCTGTTCAGAAGAAGCCATAGTTTGTTGTGACCATTGGATATGGGAAAGAGCGTGGGAGTTAAACCTTGGAGTCATTCGGACTTCGCGAGTTCGGCGAACTAAGCTAGTTTGTCATAAGGGAGGTAAAATCCCTGAAGCCCCAAAGTTAACTCTGAGACTTAGATTTGAGGATGCCCAGGAACCATCCCGACCATCATATCTAGGAGGTAAATGACAGTCAAGTCACCAGAACTACCCATGACTTAAGAATCTAACAATGGAGATATAGTGCACGTATGCATAGGCTCTCTGCGAGGTAGGAAGAGACGAAGAAACACTTAAGTTCTAGAGTTGAGGAATGAGCGTAAGGGGCGCACAAAGGGATTCTTCCAAGTGTTAAGTTCAAGAGAAAGAGTGCAAATCTCTTAAACCTTTCAGAGCTAACAAATCTCGGGAAGAGTAGCAAGGATGAATTATCGAAAGGGAAGGTCCCCTTGTTTGGAAGACGAACGAACGAAATCTGTTCGGAAGAAGCCATAGTTTGTTGTGACCATTGGATATGGGAAAGAGCGTGGGAGTTAAACCTTGGAGTCATTCGGACTTCGCGAGTTCGGCGAACTAAGCCAGTTTGTCATAAGGGAGGTAAAATCCTTGAAGCCCCAAAGTTAACTCTGAGACTTAGATCTGAGGATGCCCGGGAACCATCCCGACCATCATATCTAGGAGGTAAATGATAGCCAAGTCACCAGAACTACCCATGACTTAAGAATCTAACAATGGAGATGGATGCGAGTTATTTAATGGAAGGAGAGGCCATCCCTGTCGTCATATTGACTCAAATACTCACTGGAGTCACTGAATCAAACATAAGTCACTTGATTTAATCGACAGTTGGGAATCAGTGTGGAGTGCGAAGGTGAATTTAGTGGACCTGCTAGTTCACGACCCGCAATCAACCCACGTCATTGATCTCGTTGGGGATGGAAGATCAACGACTAGGATTAGACTAGAGTCGAGAGAGAACTTCTCAGATGTCGGAGGTGGGACCCCGCAATCACTGTGAACCATCGATCTATGAATAGAGATTGAGGGTGGGGAATCATTGCAGAGCGCGAAGGTGAAAGTAGCGGATGCGCTAGTTCGCGGCCCACAATTCACCAACGTCATTGATCTCGTCGGGATAGAATATCAACGATTCCAGTTAAACCAAGTTGGGGAGCACTTTCCAGATTGCGGAGTTCAAACTCTCTGATAAAGAGCACACATGTTGGGGCCTCGTAATTACCGTGAACCATCGATCGTCGTTAACCTTCGATTTGAGTTTGACGAGATCCTTGAAACGCAGGGAGTGCATGGGAAGTGGATATCTTCAAGAATATCAAGCTCATAAGAGATAAGTGCTTTTTAGAAGTGCAGAAGAGGTCCAAGAGACAGACTCATAGGAGGAACAAATGTCGAGGCCTTTGAATACTTAGAAAATCCTCTAAGTTAGAGGAAGTTGAAAGCTCAGGAGGAGGAGCGACAACAACCCTCAAATCAGTTGCAGAGAGGAGCCTGGACCATTAGATTAGCATCCAGTGAACANCAAAGGAAGTGAAGAGGAGAGGAACATATCCCATCCGTTGGATCTGAGAACGAAGGACCAATAACCGTTGGATCCGGAAGTAAGTGCACGAGACTTAACCCTTGTGTACGCAGGAGAGTGGATTTCTCAAAGTCCCAAAGTAATTTGGGACCGTCCATAGTTAAGGACGACATGTGGCGTAAGATCCACAACTTCAGAGGTTTGTGGACAACGAGGAGGACAAATAGCCGAAGTAAATCTTGGTCGTTGATCGCCAAGGGGATACGTGTCAGGAGAAATGGGTGCATAAGATTTTGAAACTTTTGAAGCACCGAAGAGTTGAAGCACTGAAGTGTCGAAGTGTCGAAGAGCTGAAGCACCAAAGTGTCGAAGAGCCGAAGCGTCGAAGTGCCGAAGAGCCAAAGCACTGAAGAGTCGAAGCACCGAAGAGCCGAAGAGCCAAAGGTCTCTAGACCATTAGATACAGAGAGACACATGGTGATATATTGCAAGCTTTGGGTAAATTGCATTGAAGTTTTAGTTGAAAGTTGAGATTCCCGAACCCCAAAGACCCGAAGAGAATATGGACTACCAGATCCAGAGGGACGCGTGGCGACGGATCGTCGACACTGGAGAAATCTGTTCGAGATTTTTTAGTTGAGAATTGAGACTCTCGAAGTTCGGAGAGCCGAAGTAAATCTCAACCGTCTGATCAACCGAAGTAGATCTCAGTCGTCAGATCGTTTGAAGTAAATATCAAGCATTATATCATCCGAGGTGAATCTGGACCATCTGATCTAGAAGAGAGGTGGCATAGATCGGTGGATTGCGGGTAAAGTCCCGAAGTAATTCATAGCCATTAGATCAAGAGGACAAGTGGCATAAATATGTAGATTTCGAGTAAAGACCCGAAGCAAGCCTCAATCGTCCGATTCAAGTGGACACACGACAAGAATCTGCTTACTTCGAGGGGAAGTGAATTTTGAGTTTTGAGATCTCAGAAGTCCGGAGACCCGAAGGAAATATTGATTGTTGATCGAGAAAAGGGCCATAGGATCGTTGATATAGTTGAAAGGTAAAACCCCCGAAGTAGAGGCGGAGCTGTTGATTGAGAAGGATAGGTGTTCGAAAATCGTCAACTCTAGAAGATTGATGTATGGAAGAAAGGAAAGTTTGAGACTTGAGAATTCTGAAGTCCAGAATTTTGAAACAAATCACAGTCGTTGATTTGAAATAGGTTAGATCTGATCCACATCTTTGAAAGGGATAAATCTGAGTCTTCAGTTTAGAGGCACTGCCAAGATCATGAGATCGACGGTCCCGTAGCTTTGTGGGGATCGAAGGTGCGTGAACTTTAAAAGTTGAGGGCGGGCCGCAATCCAAACCACAGTTTTGAAGAAAGGACACATGGAGGCTTGAGGAGAATTGCGGGCCGAAAGGTAGTATGATTTCAAACCACCTTTAGCTATGCCCGCAATTGTGTGTTGCGTGAGGTTATCACCCAAGGTCACCTCAAGGAGGGGATTTTTAGAAAAGGGGCTAGCGCCCAAACTCAGAGATTCCCCAAGCATGAAGGGAAGGTCGCGAGTACCATTATACATACACCCGAAAGTCGAAAGGGTCTGCGTTTAATTACAGAAAGAGACCATCAGGGTCTCAGAGAGTCATTTGGCTTCAGAATCAGAGATCCTTGACCTGGAGGTCGGACTGGTTCCCCGGATTTCCAAATTAGAAACCATGAATGGATAATTTTTCCTTTAAGAAAAGAAAAAATGCTATGCCCCGTCGTGGGTGTGTTACATAGTTCCACAATTCATAGCTCCTAGGTTCATAGTTCCAAAGGTCGTAGTTCCAAAGGTCGTAGTTCCACAGGTCATAGTTCTTAAGGTCATAGTTCCAAAGGTTTTTCCATAGGTCATAGTTATTGGGGTCATAGTTCCAGAGGTCATTCCACATGTCATAGTTTTAGAGGTCAAAGTTCCAGAGGGTGTAGTTCTAGAGGTCATAGTTCCATAGTTCATAGTTCTTGGGGTCGTAATTCCACAGGTGATAGTTCTAGAGGTCACAGTTCCACAGGTCATAGTTAATGGGGTCATAGTTCCATGTGCATAGTTCTAGAGGTCATAGTTTCACAGATCATAGTTCCTAGGGTCATTCCACAGGTCATAGTTCCAGATTTCAAATTTCCAAAGGGTGTAGTTTTAGAGGTCATATTTCCAAGGGTCATAGTTCCTGGGGTCACAATTCTAAAGGTCATATTTCCACAGGGCACAATTCCTGGGGTCATTCCATAGGTCATAGTTCCAGAGTTCAAAGTTTCAAAGGGTGTAGTTCCAGAGGTCATGGTTCCACAGGTAATAGTTCCTAGGGTCACAGTTCCACAGGTCATAGTTCCACAGGTCATAGCTCATGGGGTCATAGTTCAAGAGGTCATAGTTCTAGAGGTTATTCCACAAGTCATAGTTCCTAGGGTCAGAGTTCCATAAGTCATAGTTCCACAGGTCATAGTTCCTAGGGTCACAATTCCAAAGGTCATAGTTCTAGAGGTCATAGTTCCTAGAGTCACAACTCCAGAGGTCATAGTTTCAGAGGTTATTCTGCAAGTCATTGTTCTTGCAGTCACAGTTCCAAAGGTCATTCCATAGGTCATAGTTCTACAGGTCAAATTTCTAGAGGGTGTAGTTCCAGAGGTCATAATTCCTCGGGTCATAGTTCCACATGTGATATTTCCATAGGTCATAGTTCCACAGGTCATAGTTCTATAGGTAATAGTTCCTGGGGTCATTCCACAGGTCATAGTTCTAGAGTTCAAAGTTCCAAAGGGCGTAGTTCCAGAGGTCATATTTCCATGGGTCATAGTTCTTGGGGTCACATTTCTAGAGGTCATAGTTATTGGGGTCACATTTCTAGAGGTCATAGTTCTTGGGGTCACGATTCCAGAGGTCATTCCACAGGTCATAGTTCAAGAGGTCAAAGTTCCATAAGGCGTAGTTCCAGAAGTCATAGTTCCAGAGTTCAAAGTTCCAAAGGGTGTAGTTCTATAGGTCATAGTTCTTGGGGTCATAGTTGTAGAGGTTGTAGTTGCAGAGGTCACAGTTCCACATGTCATAGTTCTTGGGGTCATAGTTCCAAAGGTCATAATTCTTAGTGTCACAGTTCCACATGTCATAGTTCCTTAGTCATAGTTCTATAGGTCATAGTTCCACGGGTCATGGTTCCTAGTGATCCGAATTATTTTTGAGAACGAAATGAAAGCATAGATACTATAATGAACTACACATAAATATTTCCAGAAATAGATCAATATAGTAATACATGATTTCTATTAATGAAATAAATGTACAGAGACTGCAAAAATACAGAGTGAAAGACTCGTTAGAATGGTGGCAACTTATCTCTGAGAAGAGATGTTTCTGCTACTCGCATTCACAAGAAGATGATCGTTACAATGAGGCTCCAAATTCCTTTTTAACATAAGTAAAATCCAAAACCCTAACCCCAAAAGATGAAAAGCCAAAAGGTTTGTGGGCCCCGATGGGGGTAGTTGATACGTCAACTTCCTGAGGGCGTAACTTTTGCATACGATCTCTATTTGGGGCGCTCGATACACCGTTGGAAAGGCCTAACTGAGAAGAATGATATTCGATAGTCACCTAGGCCCCAAATCCCCAAAAAACTTCGTTTAGGGCCTCAAAATGACCCCAGACGTTTGGAACCCCAAAAACTGTAGAAAAACTATCAAGATGGAAAACTATTTTTCGAGCCCCTGGAATAGGTGGGTGGCCACCGATATCCACCTGGATCACTTGGGGTCATTTCACATGTCATAGTTCCAAAGGTCATATTTCCAGGGGTCATGGTTCCTAGGGTCATTCCATAGGTCATATTTCCAGAGGTCATAGTTCCACGGGTCATAGTTCTTAGAGTCATAGTTCCAGAGGTCCTAGTTCCAGAGGTCATAGTTCCAGAGGTCATAGTTCTTGGGGTCACGTTTCCATAGGTCATTCCACATGTCATAGTTCTTGAGGTCATTCCACATATCATAGTTCCAAATTAAAAGTTCCAAAGTGTGTAGTTCTATAGGTCATAGTTCCACAAGTCATAGTTCCTGGGGTCATAGTTCTGGAGACCATAGTTCCACAGGTCATAGTTCCCGGGGTCAAATTTTGATAGGTCATAGTTCCATGGGTCATAGTTCCTGGGGTCACAGTTCCAGAGGTCATAGTTCCACAAGTCATAGTTCATGGGGTCATAGTTCCATAGGTCATAGTTTATGGGGTCATAGTTCCACAGGTCATAGTTTTTGGGGTCATTCCATAGGTCATATTTCCATAGTTCAAAGTTCTAGAGGTCATAGTTCCTCAAGTCATAGTTCCTGAGGTCATTGTTCCACATGTCATAGTTCCAAAGGCCATATTTCCTCGTGTCATAGTTCCTAGGGTCATTCCATGGGTCATAGTTCTATAGGTAAAAGTTCCATAGGGCATAGTTCCAGAGGTCATAGTTCCTTAGGTCACAATTTCTGGGGTCTTTTTATTATTTTCAATCTAGGGTTTATCAAATTTATCCTTAGGTCTAGATTGTTTTAGTTTCATTGGTATATATTTTATTATATCCATGCTAACTTTGTTTCAAAGAAAATTATTCTAGTTGGAATTTAATGGGGTTTAGATCCAATTTTTTTGTCTATCTTTTGATCTAGAGCTTCGTATGTTTAGGCATCTTGAAAATAAATGAATACAAATCTATTGTGGATTCCCTAAGGTATCTCTTTTGCTTGGAACGTTTAGTAACATCAAATGAATTATAACTAGACCCTTTGTCACATTCTCGTGCAACACTTTGGATGAGTAGTTTTATAGAACATCTCAAGTAGCCAATAAGCATCTAAAGGGGTCCATAGACCTACCTCAAAGTGAAAAACACCATCACTCATTATCATTGTTTAAGGGTTGCTTATTATTGTTTAGAATTGAAAATATTTAAATACACGGTGATGTTGGTATTGATTCCATTACTTGCAAGTGTTTTAAGAAATTAATGATCCTTTCATCTCTGGTAACCAAACGACATCATAGGGAGTCCAACGACCTTGTCAATTTTTTTACGTTGTCATTTATTGGAGGTATTTTTCAAGGTCTGTTTATTGGCATAAACTACATAATATATAGTGTGTAAGTGAGGGTGGTATAATTGTTCCCTAGGCAACATATCAATAGTTTCTTGCTTCATATAACTCTTGCTAACATATCGATGTCAAAAACATGCCTACAACCTTACAAAAGTGATTATCGTTTCTCATTTTCATGATTTCCTAAGAGATGGTTAACTATCTAAAATTTGCAATTTGAGTCTCAAGTAACATTGACGATGCATGTTGGTCAAAGTTAAAATTTTCCATTCTTTAAAGATAATACTTATAAACAATTGTGACAAGAACTTGATGAAAAATCTATCATTGTTTAGCATTATAGCATGGCAATAATTTGAGAAAATGTTTAACATGGTAATAGTTTAAACCCGTGGAACTATGACCTATGGAACTACGCCCTTTGGAAATTTGAACACTGGAACTATGATCTGTGGAACTATGACCTCTAGAACTATTACCCCGGGAACTATGACCCATGGAACTATGAACTTTGGAACTATGATCCCAAGAACTATGACCCGTGGAACTATGAACTCTGGAACTATGACTCATGGAACTATGCCATTTGAAACTTTGAACTCTGGAACTATGACCTCTGGAACTATGACTTGTGGAATAACCTCTGGAACTATGACCTATGGAACTGTGACCCGAGGAACTATGACCTCTGGAACTATAATTACAGAGGTCATAATTCCTAGGGCCATAGTTCCTTGGGTCATTGTTCTGTGGGTCATAGTTCCACATGTCATAGTTCCTGGGGTCATTCCATAAGTCATAGTTCTAGAGCTGAAAGTTCCAAAGGGCATAGTTCCATAGGTCATAGTTATAGAGTTGAAAGTTCCAAAGGGCATAGTTCCAGAGGTCATAGTTCTAGGGGTCAGTTCCCGATGTCATAGTTCCAGAGGTCATAGTTCCCAGGGTCACAGTTCAATAGATAATAGTTCCATAGGTCATTCCACAGGTCATAGTTCCAAATGTCAAAGTTCTATAGGGCATAGTTCCAGAGTTCAAATTTCCATAGGGCGTAGTTCCATAGGTCATAGTTCCATGGGTAATAGTTCTTGGGGTCATATTTCCACTGGTCGTAGTTCATGGGGTCAAATTTACAAAGGTTATAGTTCCATGGGTCATAGTTCTCGGGGTCACATTTCCAAAGGTCATAGTTCATGGGGTCATAGTTCCAGAGGTCATAGTTCCATGGGTCATAGTTCTTGGGGTCACAGTTCCAGAGGTCATAGTTCCATAGGTCATAGTTCCACGGGTCATAGTTTCTGGGGTCATAGTTCAAAAGGTCATAGTTCCATGGGTCACAGTTCCATAGGTCATAGTTCCACGGGTCTTAGTTACTAAGGTCACAGTTCCACAAGTCATAGTTTCACGGGTCATAGTTCCTAGGGTCACAATTCCAGAGGTTACAATTCCAGAGGTCATAGTTCCAGAGGTCATAGTTCCATGGGTCATAGTTCATAGGGTCATAGTTCCATAGGTCATAGTTCCACGGGTCACATAGCAGACACATAGCTTGCACATGCGCTAATGATAAACAATGCATCTAGTGCATAGATCCTATATGATCACACCAAGGCATGCATGTCAAAAATTAAAGTTATAAATTAAAGTTCTAGGTTTACAACATATTCTCACTTATAATATCCCTAATTTTTGTAAGAAAACAGAACTAAACATAAGCACCTGCTCTAATTCTATGTTGTTATTATCACCATACTAACCCATATAATGATTAAATACAATCCATGATTGTTGTTATGGTAGTATAAACATTGTAACCTCTCTAGGGTCAAAGATCTTTCCCACTCACAATTAAGTATAAAGAGAAGACCCAAGCGTATAAGCTACGCTCCTATGCTAGCTATCCTTCAATGGAACACCACACCAAATTCCCCATTAATTATGCAGTTTTTTGTCGGCCAACAGTAAATTGCCACATGACCTTCCCTCTCTATAGAATAAGTATTATAGGTCATCTAAGTTACATCAACATTATAGGTATCTGGCCATGTAGAACTATGACCCCGAGAACTATGACCTCTGGAACTATGACCCGTGAAACTATGACCTATGGAACCATGACCTCTGGAACTACACCATATATAACTAAATGTGGAACTATGAACTTTGGAACTACACCCCATGGAATTATGACCTCTAGAAATATGATCTCGAGAAATATGACCCCGGGAACTATGACCCTATGAACTATGTCTTGTGGAACTATGACCCCAGGAACTATGACCTCTGGAACTATGCCATCTGGAATTATGACCTGTGGAACTATGACTCGTGAAACTATGACCTATGGAACTGTGACCTATGGAAATACGACCTCTAGAACTACATGTGGAACTATGACCTCTGAAACTATGCCCTATGGAATTATGACCTGAGGAACTACGCCCTCTGGAGAATGTCTAAGAGGGGTCCAAGGGGAATTACCCATGTATCTTAATTCCACCCACATTGCTAAATTTTATTTTCATTATGTATTAAACTATATTTTTTGATTGAGTGTCCCCAAAGCCAATCATTGAATGCATATAAGAGGGTGGGTGTGAGAAGTAGAACTATTCCCTATGGAACTATGCCCTTTGGAACTATGAACTCTGGAACTAATACCTGTGGAACTATGACCTTTGGAACTATGCCCTCTGGAACTTTGACCTCTAGAACTATGACCTGTGGAATGATCTCTGGAGCTATGATCTCTGGAATTATGACCCTAGGTACTATGACCTCTGGAACTGTGACCCTAGGAACTATGACCCGTGGAACTATGAACTCTAGAACTACGCCCTTTGGAACTTTGAACTCTAGAACTATGACATGTGGAATGGCCTCTGGAACTGTGACTCCAAGAAATTTTAGTCGAATGCTTTGATTTTTTTTCCTTTCGTCAACCCGACAATCAAAGCATTCGACCAAACTTTCCTTTGGTCGACCCAACCATCAAATAATTTGACCAAGATTTCCTTTGGTCGACCTGACCATCAAAGAGTTCGACCGAGCTTTCCTTTGGTCGACCCGACCATCAAAGCATTCGACTGAGCTTTCCTTTGGTCAATCTGACCATCGAAGAATTCGACCGAGATTTCCTTTGGTCGAATCGATGATTGCATGGATGAATATTCTTGGTTTCTTGATGTCATTTCGAACCTTCAATATTCCCTTACATGCTTGAATGTTGGGTTGTTTTTTAGCATTATTTTTCTAAGCCATATTTTTCAATTTACAGCCACAATGTCACTATGACCTTTGGAACTACACCCTCTAAAACTATGACCTCTATAACTATGAGCCATGGAACTGTGACATGTGGAACTATTATGACCTATGGATCTATGAGTCGTGTAACTATGACTCTTGGAACTATGACATGTGGAACTATGACCTCTAGAACTAGGACCTATGGAACTACGCCCTATGGAGCTATGACCTCTATAACTACACCCTTTGGAACTATGCCCTATGGAACTATGACCTGTGGAATGACCCCAGGAACTATGCCCTCTATAACTATTCCCTCTGGAACTATGACCTCTACAACTACGCCCTCTAGAACTATGACCCGTGGAACTATGACATATGGAACTATGACCTTTAGAGCTATGCCGTCTGGAACTATGACCTTTAGAGCTACGCCGTCTGGAACTATGACCCAAATATCTATGACCTGTGGAACTATGACCTCAAGAACTTAGACCTAGGGAACATTGACCTATACAAATATGAGCTATGGAACTATGACTTGTGGAACTATGATCTGTGGAACTATGACCTGTGGAACTATGACCTGTGGAGCTATGAACTTTAGATCTACACCCTCTAGATATATGACCTCTGGAACTATGACTCCGGGAACTATGACCTATGGAACTATGACCCCAAGAACTATGACCTATGGAACTATGACCCGTGGAACTATGACCCCATGAACTATGACCTCTGGAACTATGACCCCAGAAACTGTGACTCGTGGAACTATGACTTGTGGAAATTTAACCTTTGGAACTATGACCTTTTTTACCTTGGTAACTATGACCTCAGGAAATTTGACCTCAGAAACTTTGACCTGTGGAACTATGATCTTTGAAACTTTGACCTCTCGAACTATGACCCTTGGAAATATGATATGTGGAACTATGAACTTATGTTTTAGTGACCTATGGAACTATGACTTGTGGAATGACCTCTATAACTATGACC